>RJWJ010011660.1:28169-43914 GCA_004363605.1 Indri indri | reverse complement strand
TTCCCTACATACTCTGCATGCTTATTATACAGAATTATTTGAGATTCCTCAACTTATCATGTTCTTTTAGACTTATATGCTTTTGTCTGGCTTTTCCCCTAATTTCAATCCCATTTCCATTTTGGCTTTTTTCTGCTTGGCACATCCTTCCTCATCTTCACTAGGAATAACTCAGTGAAGCTTTCCCTAACCAACCCTTGTGCAGATAGTGAATTCTTTTGTGTTCTTTGGAACTTGGATCATGCTATTATTATCCTGCATAACATGCTGTATGTATATGTACATACATACGTATTTACACACACACACACACACACACGCACACACACACATATCCCCCATAGTCTGTCTCATTTATCAGTCCAGGATTATTTTTTTTAATATTTCCTATCATCTACTCCAGTACATACCATGTTAGTCCTTAACCTCGAAATACAAAATTCTTTAAAAAAGGATTCATAAAAGATTTATTAATATGCTATATATTACACCTCTTGAATTAGAACTTATTGTAAATTATAAATTAAAAATTCTTAAAAAAATTTCCTATCACTCAAGTCAAGTAGACCAATGATGATTTTCAAGACTCTCTTGACACATTTCTGGTACGGCAGTGATGTGCAACAAATAGCAGGGGTTGACCCACTTACTTTGTACAGCTATTCCTAGTTGTTATTGCTAATCAGGATCCTGTAGGCTAAAATTAACAGTGACTATGAAGGACAGCAATTAAGGCCATTTGTCTTCCAAATGAGTCAATGTGGGTTCCACTGGTAGTTTAAATTTATATACAGAGGGCACTAACACTATTACAAAGGGTAATGGGGGCCCTGAAGGCCTGTGTTGCAAAGCAATAAGTTATTTTAGGGTTATGATAGCAAATTATATTTTGAGAAGAACTCTCCCCTTGCTATGTGAAGATGTATTTCCTAGCAACCTCTTTTCATTGATGAATTTTAGATTAAAAATACATCATTTATCATGAGAACATTTATGGAAAGTCTATGTAAAAGACAACATTAAGTTTTGAAGCTTCTGAAGTTTGGTTATGTGATTTATTTTTTTAAGAGCTAGTATCTTACTCTGTTGTCCAGGCTGGAGTGCAGTGGCTCGATCATAGCTCATTGTAACCTTGAACTCCTAGGCTCAAGCCATCCTCCTACCTCAGCCTGCCCAGGCACGTGCTACCATGCTTTGCAAATTTTTAAGATTTTTTTTTTGTGTGTGGAGGCATGGTCTTACTGTGTTGCCCAGGCTGGTCTCGAACTTCTAGCCTGAAGCAATCCTCCTGCCTCGGCCTCCCAAAGTGCTGGTCTTACAGGCATGAACCACCGCACCTGGCCCTTGGAGTCTGGTTATTTTAAAGGATTGTTGTAGTCATAAGAGTGATTCAAGAATACACAAAACATTTTGCTTTTGCAAAAGGCTTTAGGGCTACAGTGTCATCTGGACATCTCTGATCTTGCCTGCTTTGTCTATTTTGCCTATGACACTGGCTCCTTTCTGTCATTGGTGAGGAATGTAATTTTTATTCATACTCAAACTGCTGAACTTTTGATGAGGAAAGTGAATTCCTTTTACATGGAGAAGAATTCACAGGACTGATTTAAGTATACTACTCCTTAGCCTGTTGCTTGGTCAGAGAATTCTCTGAGTTTCTTCGCAGAGATCCCCATGGAAACTAAACGAATAAGCTATTTGAAAGGAGACAAGTTATTGGCTTTTTTCATTAAACCTACTGCTGGGTTTTTGTTAGTTCTAATCCATTTTCTTTCAAGATTAGACATACAGGCCAGTTCATATTTTCATGATTTTAATAAATTGAGTATGTTGAGTTGTGTGTGCCTGTACATGTAGGCAAGAAGCAAAAGTAATCATTCTACTTCTGCCATAAAATTATCCCTGGAAATAAAGCCAGAAAAAAATGACTGATGTAAAAGGGAAATGCTACCTCCATTTAAAAACATAGATTATTGAATAAAGTGCAAGTGGTGAGAGTGATTATAGGATAATGTGATTGGTTATGGGCTTCAATCCCCCCTGCCTTAAAATCATAATTGTGGATGAAAGTAATCTAAGTAAAGTATGAAAGTTATTATGGACCTCAAACACTTTAGACCCCATAAAACTTTATATGTTTCATTGCTATTATGAGTAGATTTCGAATAGTTGTTTTAAAGCAAGGAATTTGCTAAGACAGATATCAACTTCACCTTTTGAACTTGCATTACAGAGAAAGACAATTCCTTCTTTTCTGTCCTCCCCTTATCCCCACTAAAGTTGTTAAAAACTGTTTAGATTCTAGGTTCTTTGTCGGGAAAACCTCACTTATAGATGTGTCTTTTGTTATTTTTAATAGTTTAAAATCTGTGCCTCAGCCATCCTTCTGAGGCTCAAACTTGCTTCTCATGCAAACAGAAGATACTGGTAAAAATTTCTTTTTATGTAAAAATTTAAAGAAAATAGTGATAAACAGGAGTGTCATTTATTATTAAAATTATGAGTACCACATTACATATTTCAATATAACATTTGCTTCTCCAGTGCTTTTACTGCCTTTAGAAAATCTGTTTAGAATATAACAGGAATCCTCTTTTCCCCTTCCAGGTGGCTGCACTTTCGATGATGGTCCGGGGGCCTGTGATTACCACCAGGATCTGTATGATGACTTTGAATGGGTACATGTCAGTGCTCAAGAGCCTCATTACCTGCCCCCTGAGATGCCTCAAGGTGAGAAACTTTCTGTTTACTCAGTATTGGGGGAATAGCTTTGGAATATGTAGCATTTTCTTATTTTAAGCATAACAATAAATAATGTAACTGTTATAATAAGCCAAGTTATTGTGCTACTAGAGCACATCTGAGAGCCTTGAAATATTCTTTGCCTTTCCCTTATTACCTTTCTATAATCCTGTATTATTCAAGAATGCTCACAATACCTTTGTTATCTCTGTCTTCGGACAAAAACGTAAGTATGAGTGGTTTTGTTTCCCCTATTTAGTAATAAATCCAAATGGCAAGCCAAAAAATATAAAAAAAGGAAAACTAACAATCCTTTAAAAAAATCCTAAACATGGAATCAACTCGTATGATAGCTATTCCATTAAATTGCACAGGTCGATCCCACCACATTGAGGGGAAGGACTTATAGTACACGGTGGGGAGAGCGGTCCTTTCTTCCTCTCACTGGTCATACGCATGCCAGACTCTGAGGGCAGGCAGAGTGGAGACAAAGTTGTAGAGAAATAGGGCCAAGACCTGTTGTTCTTTACCTAGACTTTGTTTTAGCCTTTGATTTTTGGTTTTGTGAGACAAGACATTTTCTAATTATTTAAGCCAGTTTGAGTTGTGATTTTTCTTACTTATAAAAACCACATTGACATAGGATATCAATATATTCACACCATTTCATACAATATCAGACTAATATTTGTGCTTCCAATTCTATATTAATTTGGAAGTAATTCCAAGTTCTCCATGTATAGGTTTACCAATAACTTATTAAATTATAAAAATGGAGGATGTAAACAAGAATTTTAAAATATAACAATAAAAAGAGCCAACTATTTTCCTTCCAATATTTAGAAACAAATATAGTATATAACTATATATAATCATGTATATATAATAATCTATAATAATTGATGTGCCGATTGCCTGCTACTAATAATGTAGGTTTTGAAAATAGTTTTAGTATTTTTATTATAATTATTTAAAAAATAATATATAATTATTTTTTCTACAAATTCAGTAAGTCCTTCCTAAACTGAGTGTGAATTTTAGATATGACAATTTTAGACATAGCCATTGGAAGTGAAAATGTCAATTCTGGTCATTGAAGAGAGAAAATTTTATCAGTGCAATCCCGGAATGTGCTGATTAGTATGATTTAAAAAAGTAAAAAGTAAAAATGACAACAATAAACAACATATCACAGGTACACAAAGCAAATAAAACAATTACAAATAAAAAAGTTACATTTCCAAATTTTGGTTTGTAAATGAATATAGTAAATACATCCTTTGGAAAGGCTTTTTTTTTTTTTTGAGACAGAGTCTTGCTCAGTCACCCCAGCTAGAGTGCAGCAGCATCATAGCTCACTGCAACCTCTAACTCCTGGGCTCGAGGGATCCTCCTGCCTCAGCTGCCTGAGTAGCAGGTGTGTGCCTCTATGCCAGGCTAATTTTTTCTATTTTTAGTGAAGATGGGGTCTCGCTCTTGCTCAGGCTGGTCTCGAACTCCTTGACCTCAAGCCATCCTCCTGTCTCAGCCTCTCAGAGTGCTAGGATTACAGGCGTGAGCCACTGCACCCGACCTAGAAAGTTTTTTATGGATCCAACCTGATGTGTACTTTGATAGTAGAATGAATTAAATCTGCTTTTTAGTCTAAACTGTCACTTTCCATTACTGAGTAGGGAAGTGGTTATTTCTGAGGCTGAAATGAGCAATAATTTCTGTTGCTGAAGAATAAATTGGAACTATGCGGTTGATACCCTTTCTTTCTTATGTGTGACCCCTAATTTGTCAGCGGACTTATTTAGTTTTGTGCATTGGTTTGTGTGTGTGTGTGTTTTTTTTTTTTTCAAAGATACATAACGTTATTTTCCTGGCGCATTTTAATTAAAGAAACTACTGTAATTTTTCAACTGAATTTTCTCTGTGTTATATTTAGACTAAATTTTTCATATGAAATTAAAGGGGGTGGACTGAGATGCACAGATTTTGACTGTTTATCGTCAGAGAATAATCAGAAAGACGTTGATTTATGGAAATGTTACCATTGTTAATTACCATTGATGGTGGGTAATGAATAGCTGAAGAATTACTGCTCAGATGACCTTGTTGTCTCACCTTTGACGAACGGCTTAATCGGTGGTTACAGTGCAAGATGATATGCACAGAAAATGAAAGTGTTTGAAATTCAGCCATATCTTCCAATTAATAGGACATAAAGTAATTAATCATGCAAAGGAGGGAAAAAGGTCATGGACACTTTATTTTTGTCAAATTTGACTGTTTAAGCTTCAGAGAGGTGAGAGAAAGCATTTGCGTATATTCTTCTGCTCTCCTCTTTTTACAATAGATATCTTTGTTTTCCATCTCCCTTCTGATATTCCTCTCAAGTGCTGACTGAACATTATTTACTCATAAATTGACAAAAGAGGGACATTTAGATTTACCCAATTAAAATTGTATGAATGACTTTTTTATTTTCAAATGAATAGGAAGGAATGCTTATTTTCTGTTGTTTTCTTAAAAAAAAAAACACCCACAAACAATAACAAATCAAGAAAACCTAAATGTTTGGCAACTATAAAGTATTAAGACTGGCTCTCTGATGCAAACTTGTTTCTGAACACTATGAAATACTTGAGTGTGGTTCATTGGCTTCTGTTCATTGATCTTTTTGGACTGGAAGCCAAGAGGTAAAAAAAAAAAAAAAGTGAATAAAAAGGTTAGAATAAAAGAAGAATGAATATGGGTAGAAGAGAAGAATAATAAAAAAGAAGAAAATTATTTCTACTCGTGGGAAGATATAATGCTGTCAATAATTGCTTACAATATTCTGCAGCAATTCCTAGCCTCACATACTACATTTTGTCAGGTTACAGTGATGATGGTGGAAAGATCTGCTAAATATGTTTAAAAATACATTGCATAACAGAGTCCTAATGGCCCCAAATCATATGGAAATATGAGCACCTACTCAATTTGGCCATCAAGGAAATGCAAATTTAAACCGCAATGAAAAACTACTACATACACAGTGGAAAAGTGAAAATCGTAATTTCAAGTGTTGGTGAGATTGTGGAGCAAATGAAACCCTCATACAATGGTTGGATTGTAAATGTGTACAACCACTTTGTACAACCTAATTGCCAGCAAATCCATTCTTGGGATATAAGCTCAGCAGAACTGAGTATATGTTCAACAAATGACATGTGCAAGAATATTTACAGCATCGACGTTCATAATAGTTCCAAGCTGAAAATAACCCAAATGTCTGTCAACAGTGTAATGGATAAATCAACGGTATTATATTTATATAATGGGATGTTATACTGCAATATAAATCAACAAACTGTTGCTATAAACAACAGTATGGATGAATTTCACGAACATAACCTTAAGGAAAAGAATTAGAAACAAAAGAGTATGTTTTGTGTAAATTTATATAAATTATATAAATTTCAAAAACAGACAAAGCTAACGGATGATGTCAGAAATCAGTGTGTTATTTACTTGCAGGACTGGCTGAGGGTGGGCAATGGCTAGTGCTTGTAAGGTGGCATGAAGGAAGCTTCTGTATACTGGGAATAATCTGTTTCTTGATCTCGTTAGTGTTTTCACAGGTATGCTCAAACTGTACAAAGTCATTGATATGTTCATTGATGAGTTTTATACTTTTCTCTATGTATCTGATGTGTTAATAAAAACTGCCAAAAAAAAAAAACCAGTGCTCACAGGGATAGTATTATGAAACTAAAACACTATTTTAAAATGTTATAGATTAGAATAAAAGATATGTATTAATAATAGGAATCTTCAAATGGGTCTAAACTTTTGTATTCCTGTAACCCTGGATTCCCTCTTCCACACTAAAAAAAATACTGTATTCTTCGAGATCCTTGGGTCTTTGTGTGTTCTCTTCCCTCTGCTCAGACATTTCTTTGTCCACTTATCCATTCACCCTTCTCTTACCCATTCTTACTACGTCTATTCAAGTTCTAGCTGCTTTGAGAAGATTTTCTTGACTGGCTTGGAACCCTTATATTTTTTCTATCCTCATATACAAGTATGCTTCCCCACTGTATTTTGTACATATTTCAATTGTCATTGTTATCATAGAATATTTTATGTCCTCCTTTCCACTAGACTATAATGTCCTCATGAGTGTAGACTGTATTTTTTCATCTTTGATTTCCCAAGATACTAGTTTATTTTACTTTGACAAGTATGTCACTCCTGTAATGTAAGGTTTAAAATATTTTAGTCAAGGGTTAAACAATAAAGGTTTTTTTTCTCATTAGAAAATTAATTGGATAAAAAATCCTATTTTCAAACATTATATCGAGTTCAGATTTTTATGTAATTAGAAGATCTTCACATCGTTAATATTCAGCTTTTTTCTTTAGAAAAAATATCACCTGTTTATTTTGGATATATTTAAATGTTATTAAATAACATTAGAATACCACTAAGAAAGGGTTCCCTCTATGTATTTCTCTTGTTCTTTTTCTCTTTCTTTTCTGTCCTTTGCTTGTCAGATTAATCCCAATCTTCTAATCCTTAAAAATCTGTTGTGTGTTTGTGTGTGTATGTTTGTGTGTACGAAATTCATAGAGTATGAGAGATTTGTACATGGAACTAGAAATTGTTCTTTGATCTCAAATACATCTGTGTTCGTGACCTTATTTGTCAAGTGTTCTTTCATGCCTTTTACCTCATGAAACGAATTCATTTGACCATTTTACTATTTGTTCTGTCCTAGATCCAAGAGCAGGGATTGTGATTGACATCTCAATACATTTATCTTTCACTGTAATTATAACTCTTTTTTCTATTTAACAGGTTTTTATAAAATAACTAATTGAATTTTAGAGTCTCTAGAGCACCCATCTGACAGTATTTAAGATTATGACTACATTGTATCCACCTTTTCTGATCTGTTACTTTTCATTGATAGGAATGATAATCATTGTACAGAGTTCCTTATTGAAAATGCATATGCTGTGTATATAGTAAAAAATAAAAGCCCTCTGTTATTAAATAAATCTAAAGATTGAAGTAAGAAACCATTCCTCCTCTCCTATAAAACTTAGTGAGGTGTGATTCAATAGTTTAAGGCCCTACTAGATAATTAATTCTGTCCCTTTGTCAAGTTCCTAAACTAAAATATAGAGAGCAATGAGATTACACAGAGAAGGAAGAGAAATGAATGATGCTATTAAGAAAAGTGCCTTTTAATTGATTTATTACTTTTAGAACTATGCATCTTTTTTTTCCCCTTAGATTTTTAAACAAAAATTCTTAGCTAGGTTGTTAAAATAAGGCTTGTTTTCTTCAAGTATGTAGTTGGAGAGCTTCAATATGCTTGTATATTCGATAGAGAACGTGCATTGGTCACATGTTTTTGTACCTGGCTTTCTTCTGATAGTGTGATGTAGTGAAAATTCAGTAAAACATTGGCGTTCACAATTTGATACATATGATAACATTTATAAATAACAATTTCAGCAAAGTTTTCTAAGTAAGGATACTTATCTCTTAGTTTTATAGAAGGCAGTTATAATTTATTATTAACAAAATAACATATATGTCATGTAACACATTTTAATACATCCGAGAAGAAATTTCAAGGGAATTTCAGTGCTGACTTAGTATTTCTTTCTCTCTGGGATCATGTATTAAAATTACTGGATCACTTTGCCTAATATTTCCATCAAGCTATTAGAGACAGTTGACAATAAGGCATATATTTTTACAAAGTCACAACTGCCAAAAATCTGACACAGCTGAATTAACAGAATTATTTGACAGCCAATCTGCCAGAGATAAAACAAGCCAGATAGTGTTAGAATAAAGTTACATGCATATAGTGTTGGTAATGAGATATCGAGTTGCTAATATTATGGCTAAATTTGTGTTAGAGGATAGAGAAAATCAGGCCAAAATGTTGGTTTATTTTCTTTTTGTTGTCTAGTTGGCATTATTTGTAAATACAACCAAAAATAATATGTGTGAACACAGGCAGTTGTCCTAGGTGGACTGAGAGATAGGGTGGTAATGGGTGAAGAAAGGAAGGGAATGGCTTAACATCAGATCATTAACACAGATAAGAAAACCTCAAAGTATGGGATACTGGTATTAGATTCTAAGGATCCTGAAAACCACAGAAGTTTAAAGGTGGAAGGCTATGCATCGTTCAATGTTTTTCAATAATTTTTTAGGCAATAGAAATCTTTGTTTTAAAAAACACAATATGTTCCATTGCTCAAATATGTAAAATCAGTAACTGGGAATGAATGGTCCTGGAACTTGCTTTGTAAATCCGTAAATACCCACCCCTAGCCTTTTCCTTTCCACCACCACAGCTCCGTCAAGGTGCTTCTGTGAAAAACACTTAGAGATGTCAGGCTCTGAGGGACAGTTTGAGAACAATGAGTTTTCAAACTCTTGAGTACTGTCAGATAAGCATCTCTGAGATGAAGGTACTTCCTTCTATTAGCTCCCACTTACTGGTAGCCTAGGGAGTTTTACTCTATGTATTTTTTAATCTTCACAAGAACCTTATAAAATTGGTCATATTTTAGAGCTAAGTGGAGTGAATAACTTGCTTAAAGTCACCCAGGGACAGAATTGGAACTTAGATCTGTCTGTTATCAAAGCCACCTCGCCACAGTACCATCCTGCTTCTTAATTGTAGTTGAGCTGACATATTTCCTTGACTTGGGCATGTACATTTAAATCTACTGTATGAGTTTTATAATTTATTTGATTTAATCCACAGTCATTTTCTACCACTTCATCTAAAATTATTTCTTTCCACAATTTGAAAGCTTCAAATGACTGTCTCGTATTCTTCACGGGAAATGGAATCTGGGAATCACTGTTGTTTGGAATTGGTGCTGAGCTTTGGGGTTTCCGCCGAGATATTCTCATCCCCAGAGGAGATGCTTTGCCCTTTCTTTGATTTACCTGTATGTTATTTTTAGTCGTTTGATGAACAGTTGGCTGCATGTTTGTCTAAGCAAACCCTTAGAAACACATATATTATCTGCTGTCTCATTAGAGCACGTAGGGTAAAAGGAAAATTCATGGACCAAGGGAATCAGACTAAAGTCTAGGGTTTGAAAATAATTTGAAGACTTTGTTTGCAGTGGAGTATTTTAGGATGAGAATTATGGTCTTATTTCAGTGTGCTCTTCCAAACCATATTATCATGTGTCTATCGGTGCTTTTGCCCTTAGCACAGAGAAGATAGTTTGCTGCATTTGAGTTGCTTATTAAACACAGTGGGAGTTGGAGGCAGTGCAGAGTGAGAGTGAAAGGCTGTAATGGACTACTTGAAAGGTGAGCCACTTAATGAAGGCTGGTTTTTAATGTAAGGACTATTATCCTTGTGGACATAAATGCAGCATGAAGAATGTCTAAATTACAGTGGACAGAAATGGCATGCTGAGACAGGAATTTTTTTCCTGATATTTCAGGTACATAATGTACCTAAGTTAGATATGTCCCAATATATCTCAGGAGAAAATAACAGCCTAGTATTAAAAAAAAAAAAAAAAAAGAAAAAGAAAAAAGTTAATATTGGTGTCAGTGCTAGAGAACTTCCAGCCTCCTAAATGAATTAGAGATAAGAGTACATAGCAATTTCAAAGACTATGCAGTCACCTTTAACATATACTTTAAAATCAATACATAGTCCAAAGAAACAAAATTACTTTTCCTTGGGAGGAGTGTGACTGAAAGTACAGTTATGACCTTATACTTCTCTTCTCCAAAAATAAATTTGCCTCATGTTGGCTTGGGACTATCTCAGTTTAAAAGCTTATTATCTATCTTTCAAACACAAGAAGAATGCCAGGAAAACAAAGTTACAAAAAAACCAACAAAAGGTAAGTAATTAAGTTCGGGATTATTTAAAAATACATATGATGTTAATAATCTTATATAGTTTGTGTTGTGAAAAATATAGAGCTATGTTTACATGTTAGATTATCACTACATATAAAAGATACTTTAAAACTTGAAAGACTGTCAGTTTTTAAGCCTAATTTCTGCAGTGACTACTATGTTATGTTGAAAAGGCCTATGTGCCCTCCCCCAGAGAGGAATTTATTGGCTGAGAAATATTGCTCAATGAAAAGTGAATGTTTTATGTATTTAGAGCCCATGACATCTTAGAAATGCCTGCAGCATCGTGAAATCTTCACCTATTGACACAGATTAAAAAGATGCTGTCTTGCTTTTTGTAGGTTGATGAGAATAAAATTAAATAGGACAAATCCACAAACTTCATCAAGTTGGTTATGTAATTCTATACATTCTTTCCCCCACCCTTTAGTTCTTTAGTAGTTGGTGATTTAAATAGGAAAGTAGAGTGGCACATTTGGCTATTCAAAAATTATGTTTTGAGTGTGTCGTTTTTATCCATGCTAGGTCAGACTTACTGGATACTTAAAAAATACTTCTGACCACTTCTACCTAATCCCAGGCATTTTTAAATATGTCATTTCATTTAATTCTCACAAAAAGCCTTTGGGGTATGTATTAAACTCATTCTATAAATAAGGGAACTGAAGTTCGGGAGAGGTTAAGTAAATTGCCAGAGGTTTTATGCCTTGGCTTAGGCAAGGCTAGGAATCCAAGTACGTGTAGAGATATAGGATAAGGATTTAACTTTTGAACTTTATATAAACAAATATAAGTAGAGATCCTTCTCTGGAAAGTGCTGCAAAAAGCTTCAGTGATGACTTGGAAATGTGGCAGATATTGTATCTCTTATGCTTTCCCTAGCTGCAAGTGATACAAAACACAACTCAAATGTCTTTAAACCACAAGGAAAGCTACTTAACTCCAGGTTGAGGGTTGGCTAATTTGGTGGCTCAGTGATGTCATCAAGGATCCAGATTTTTCCCATCCCTTTGCTCTTCCATCATGGTAGGTCATCTTGTTACCTCAGGCTAGCTCCCCTCATGGATATAAGATCTGCAGCTATTCTAGGTACTAAATTCAGACATGACAATATCCTGAAGAAGAAAAGGTTATTGGTTGTTTCTTCCTTATGTCTCATATAAACGTGTGTGTGTGTGTGTGTGTGTGTGTGTGTGTGTGTGTATGTGTATAAACAAAAAGAACTTTTTGGCAATGCCCATGAAAAGATTTATCTTCTGTTCTAATTGGCCAAAATTATGTCACATGGCCATGCCTAAACCAATCAGCCTTTGGGAGAATAATACCTGATTGTCCTAATCTGTCAGGCCCACCTCCCTCTTCTAGCTGGAGCTGAGGCTGAGGCTATTGCCATTTCTCCCTGATGCACATGACCAGACAGCTTGTATTGGAAATAAGGGTGGAGCAGATGTTGGGTAGGCAACTAACAGGCCTGTTTTAGGACTCTTTGATATAGATATGGTAGGATGGATCCGCAGGTAGTAGAATTTCAAAGCTGTGAGATTTTAAAAAGTGGTGCACAAATAAAGCATTTATTAGAACAGCATGGGATTCTCTAATGCATTGTTTAGTGTAGTGTCAGTTTTACCTTGATATCACACATTGACTGGATCTGTAACATGAGAAGCAGGAAATCTTCTTGCCCTTGGTAAACTTATTTTACCTTTCTAACCTGCGGTTGTTACCCTTGAGGGTTTTTGTATTCTCTCTTGGTTTCCTTATGAGTTTTATGATACAGAATAAATAAGGGAACATACTTTATAAGAAACTTAAAAACTAAGACACAAGTGTTATATAGTATATATGTGGATGAGCATATGCTAAAGACACATTAATTTACTATTAAAGGAACCAGCAGGATGGTAAGGATGGTTTGAAAGATCATAAGAACAAGGGAAGCATTTATAACCCATGAAAGAAAGAATGCTCGAGTAAGATTCCTAAATTTTATACCAAATGTGCAATGGGGCAACAAAAGTAAGCCTTGAGATTATCTTTACTACCAGACAAAAATCATTTGCCTCTCTACTAGGCAAAGTTTATTTGCTTGATTATCATGTGAGTATTGTTTGTATTGCCATGAGCCTTCTACAAATTTACTCTTCTTTCTCAGAGTTATAAAATATCTTAATCAGTGGCAAATAGTGTTTCAGACCCAGGTACATACTTCTGTAGAATTAATCAGTCCTTTGGTGAAGGAAATGCAGTCATTCTTTTACTTGGTTCTAAGTTTTTGAACATTTATTCTTTAAAGTTCCTTTTTATGAACATAAATATTCTTCAAGGATGACTATTTTTGGAAACAACAACAAAAAAGTCTGGTCTGATTTTGTTTTGGTCTGATTCACTCATATAGGTGCAGGAGTAAGTGTTTATTAACAAACATAAGCCTTGTAGTAGGATCAAACTATCCAGTGCCATATAGTATTAAACAAGTAATAAGCACAGAAAATTAACTTCTGTTTGAATATTTTATTAGAAATTTAGCATTGTATTTTCAATAGCCTCTGTCATTTCAAAGTTTTTTTAAAAAATAATTCTCTATTATTTATTCTTCTCTTCAGAAGCTCAGAAGCCAAACTCAAAATATTCATCTCCATAAAGAGTGTATCACATAAAGGTCTTATAAATGTGGGTGATTCCTTTGTCTCTTATGTCTTCCAAATCAGCTGAGCTTCTTGGCATGCTGGGAGTTTACCTTTCTTCCCTTCAGGCTGGGATGCTATAAACTTAGACTATGTAACAGACCCATTTACTGGAGGGCTTTGTAGGTATTGACTGGTTCCACATATGAAATGCAGCCTTTGTCCCTTTGGTGGGCTTCCCATTTCAGTAAAAAGTTCTTCTTAAATAGAACGCACCATAAAATTAAAACAATTTGCACAGTTCATTTGTCAAATTATGTTCTGGTAAAAAGAAGGCAGGTTTTTAGTGTATTTATTTTCTTAACTACTGTACCATTAAAAGTAAGGACACTTACCAAAAAATGTATTACTGAATTTTCAGGGGTCAGTTGGAATCAGATAACAATTAAGGAAGCTTTATCAAAGACAAGGATTAAAGACAAATCAAGAAAAATAAAAATCTTTATCATATAACAATCAAAATATGGAACATTAAAAATATGCTGGTATTCTCTCAAATAATCCCAATTAGATTCCTCTCATCAGTTCATTAAGTTATACTTAATTAATCCTTGATCTCTTGAATTTTGGGATTCAAGATCTCTCTGTTTCATGAAGTCTCCACTTCTAGAAATTCCAGTTTAGTATTCTAGTTCAGTCTGGCCGAAATGTAGGTGATATCAGCTCTGAAGCCTGTACCCTTGAGGTTAGTCATTGTTATAAGTACCTGGTCCAGTCTTCCACTGAGGCCACTGTTTAAGGACTCAATTTGTAGAACCTATAGTTTAGAGCAGAGTCCTCAGCAAAGTACAGACGGAACGCAGAAACCACCTGCTAAATGGCCGAATGGCTGTGATTAATTTATTACAGTAACCAACCATATCAGAATAGAGAAGAGAAAAAATTCTTTATCAGGGTACGACAGTTAACTATTTTATAAGGTTTTGGTTAATGTTTTCCTGAAGTTAAGAATATATGGACAGTGAGGGTATTAACATGTCTCTAGGTTCTTCCTATAAATTGAATTATCTTGGACATGTATTCTATGTTAATAATACTTACACAGAAAGTCAGACTTCTCTGATTTGAAGCTCTTTCTATGTAACCGTTATAATGGTGTTGAGGCAATTAAAAAATATGGAGCATGCCAAACGAATTTAATTATTTTTAGTATTCCTAATCTTGTAAGGAAATGAATCTTTGTGGTTGTTCAAAACCCTATGAGAAATCCCAAAGATAGTTTAGAAGAAAATCTTGAAATTTTTATTTTTCTGAATTTAGGGTCCTGTTATGCAAGCAAGAATGAAAAGAATTATCACAGAAGATTGGTCACTTGACTAAGATATCAGCATAGGTGCCTGAGAATATGGAATATCAATGTTTTAATATTACTAATATCAATACTTATGATAATAGCAATTACTATTAATATAGTAACTAATTTTATATTTAAAAATAAAATAGCAGAAGGTAACACAGCTATAAGAAAACTTAACTCTTCCAGAAGAAATAAAGTTATATTTGTTTTTAATCATCAAAACAATAATAAAATCAACTTAATGCATAAAAAAGTATTCTGGAGAGATACAGAATCTTTCCTTAGATTTAACAAAAGATTATGAATAATTTTTACAATCTCTTGTGAGGAAGAAGATGAAAATATTAATTTGTTATTTTAATAGAAAACCTAATTCCAGTTTGGCATTAATTTAATATTTGGCAATGAAAGCTTTAAAAAAGATAATGTATTTTTTATGATCATCAAAAAATTAATATGGTTTTTTACTAAGCGTTAATTTTGTGGTATATTACCTTTTATTAATTATGTACTGCATACATCCCATTTTTAGTCACTCTAAGCTTTTCAAAATATCTACTGTATTCTGATGTTTTACTGACTATTCGAATATAACTCACAACTCTTTCCACTTGTAGAATTTACTTATTATCCTGAGTTTTTGAGTCATAAGTAAAAATATTTTCTCAGGAAAAAAATTTGAAACATTGGTCAAAAATCTTTGTACTGAGAAATATCTCTAGTAAGTTATATGTTGAAATCTTTGGAAGTTTATATCTTTGCAGCAGTATTGGAAGATGATATTTTTCATGTTATGTCTTATAGTTTAACTTGGCTACTAAGGGTATTATTGTGACAATAAAATCTTGCTTTATATGATAGCTACTGATTTTGATTTTTTAAACTGGATTATTTAGTTGGATTTATTGGCAGTGAAACCAAGAAATAGACTCTCCATAGCTTGGTAGAGGTGACTATTTGTTCTGTTTTACTCAAAATTAAAATCAATGAAGACAACAAGCCCGTGGGAAGAGGTGACTATTGCTGTTACATGTCACATTCCTCATCATAAAGTTCATTGTTCTCCCTAGTCATAATGTTTATATAAACCCTTTGTACCAAAAAAAAAAAAAAAAAAAAAAAA
>RJWJ010011660.1:0-28069 GCA_004363605.1 Indri indri | reverse complement strand
TATAGGTCTGTTTCATGCTGCTTTTCAATATATACTGTCCATTTTTTTATGGATACATGATTATGTATAGTTGAGAAGGTAGTAAGCTATAATAGAAGACACATTCCTTTGTGCTCAGTTTTCCTTGTATTTTGACACAAAATTCCCACACCTGGTGTATCATATAAATAATTTTCGTAGTAGCACCAGAATAATGGATGTTAAATCTAAAAGAGACCTTAGAGATTATTACTATTTTAACCTTTCATTTCATAAATAAAGAAAATAGTGTAGAAATAGGAAAACAGAGGAACCACAGACTGGGACCAGAGTAACCTGAATTTAAATTTAGGTTTTATTGCTTGTGATTTGGTTATGACATATAACCTTTCTGAGCTTCCATTTTCCCATCAGTAAATTAGGAATATTAAGATTTCTCTCTCTCTCTCTCAATGTTGTTGTACAAGTGGAATGAAAAACAGGTTTGTGCAGCATCTGGTAGTATCTGGCATGTAGTTGATGCTTAATAAATATTATTTGCCTTCTTCCCTCTGGCCCAAAGTGACATGGCTGGTTAGTAATCTCATTAATCTATAAGAAATTCATTTGAATTCCTTTCACTTTTTTTTAGAGAGGAATAAATTGCATTTCTCCATTATAATTTTTCGGTAGATCATTAGGAATTATTTTATGTCCAGTTCTGAAAATTACCTTTGTTATGTAACTGTTCACTGAGTGCAGGTGCTTTGCGCTATGACACATAATGATACCTGGAAATGATTTTTATAACAAAGATAGAATTTGAGGTATGGAAATAGTTTCGAAAAAGGCTTATTATTTCTCAAGTCTTTAAGACTGTATTTACATAGTTATCCTATTTGGATTACTGAATTGCTTTGTGATCTTTCTAATTTACATTTTTTCCTTATGAAATACAACATTTTACTTTGGATTTTACTTAATGTTGACAGCAGCCGCAACCTATAATATTATAAAGACAGAGGGAGAAGTTACGCAACAACATTTGAAACATTGAGATACTGGAAAAAATTATTAAAAGTATCTTGCGCTACAAAAACTGAGCTTTACTATACAAATACCCTCAGGCAAGCACAGGAAATATCTGGATTTGAAAAACTGAGTCTGAATCTGTCTGATTGGCTTATTGTCATTACTTTAAAAATATGGATATTCTATCATACAAATTTTGGTGTTATGGCTTAAAGTAGAACTTGTAAAGGTACTTATTTGGTTTCTACATATTTGAGTAATTTTTAAAACTTTATCAACTACTAGAGCTGTCCCCAGGTTGTTAGTTGTGAGTTGTTGTCTAATGAGAAATTGGATTATGTTGGTTGTCACGCCTGTGCCTGGGTACTTCTTCTGAAGAATGAGAGAAGGGTAAGTTTAATTCTCTATGCTCTTTATAGGCTTATCTACATATTGTGATAATGTATAGTATAAGCTACTTTGAATGTCAAATCCATATTTTTTTAAAACCTAGGGATCCATGGATGTGTTTTAAGGGGTTTATAAACCCTTTAAAATTGTAATACTGTGTAGGGCTATGTTTGTATATGTCTGTCTGTATGTATTTGATTTGCCAGGAAATTGTTAGACACTGAACATCGGAATAGTCACACAGAATAATAACAGAATTCTATAGAGCTGTGGTCCCCAACCCCTGGTCTGAGGACAACACCCAATCACCCCCCACTACCCTTGAAAAATTATCTTCCATGAAACTTAGGAACTGGGTGGCGCACCAGGAGGTAAGCAGCCGGTGCACAGCAGCGGGTGAGCACCAGCCGGCTGTATTTACAGCTGCTCCCCATTGCTTGCATCCCCGCCTGAGCTCCGCCTCCCCCTACCATCCGCTCCGCACAGCCCTGGGGAAAAGTTGTCTTCTATGAAACTGGTCCCTGGTGCCAAAAAGGTGTTGGAGACTGCTGCATAGAGTACAAAATTATACAGGTCCCTAAGGCACAGTCCTTGGGGAGAGGTTGAATTTATAATGGGTAATAAAACTCTCACTTTGCACGTCTCCTGGTCTGGTATCTTTTGCCAATACCAATCAAAGATACCAATCAAAGATGGTATCTTTCTGTAAAGTCTCTTCTGTGCCCTTTTAATTTCATTTCCACCACTTCAAATCAAGTTAGACGTATGTAGAGTTCAAAGGATTTAAATCTGTAATTCTCAAAAGATTATTCTGTGAATTTTTTGCCCCCCAAGAATAATGTTTATAGATTTTTTTCTGTTATTAGATGAACCCATTTTTGGATGTCCTGCTTGCTACATTTTTGGGATTGGAGCCCCATTTGTAACAGTTTACATCCAGGCAGAACAGAATTTGGTATATCCTCTCCTTCCTTTTTCTTCCATCTACTTACCATATATTTTCCATGGGAAAACTTAGAGAAATTACTTTGAGTTTTATTGTGTTCCTCGTTCCCTGTAACTCATTGTCGATTATTCCAAGTAAAGCCGTAAGCAAAAAGAAACAAATAAACAAGCACACAAACATTATTAAGCAACAAAATATTAGATAGAAAACATTATTAAACAATAGAATAAACATGGAGGAAGTTTGCTGTTTACCTCTGAAGTGAATACCCTGGAAGGCTGAAGCTTTTTTCCCCTGATCTAGCCAAAAAGTGCCAAATAGTGTTAGAGATGAATATATGACTTACTAAACACTTCCCAAGAGTCTGAGATTATTCACAATGTATAAAGGATTTGATATTTTTAGGAATATCAAAAGGTACTCCTTTTCTTCAACAACCTATGAAGAAAAAGGAAGCAATTGAGACATTTTTATTAAAGAGCTTCTTATTTTGGAAGACTCGGGCTCCAGATTCTAGCACTTATACCACATGACCTGGACAGATAGATGGTCCACTCATTCTTTAAAGGTAAAATCAGGGCATTAATATTTGTCCTTCCTTTCCCAGAAGGTACTTGTAAGAACCAAAAGAAAACGTGAAAACAGTGAAAGTAGGTTTTAATAATCTCAAGAAGTAACTAACAAGTATATTGTGTTGGTCACGTAAATGGATTGAACCTTGGACCTTTAGTTATTTCATGTCATTTTACTAGCCAGTACTTCAGAGAATGAGACTGAATTACAGGGTTCATGGTAATGTGTTATACAGCACTTAGTTGATTTCTGCTATTTTATCCTATGACTGTAGGTAGCAAAGGGAGAGTGTAGAGAGAGAGGAAGAAGCAAGAACCAGGTAAACTACAGTATGTGGAAATAAAGTGGCTGAGATAGGAGTTATCAAGTTCCAAAAAGAACACAGAGTAGAATTACTAGACTGACTAGTAAGAGACTATCAGGGAGAGGAGTCAAGTGGCCAATAATTGGCTACCATGTTGTATTCTTTCTTTTCCTAATAGTGCCTAGAATAGTACTTCGCTGTGATAGACATTCAATAATTAAAACAGCCTCTTAAAGTTTAATCTCTAAGGTCATTTTAACCATAACAGATAACTCATTATTTCATTCTGTTATTTTCAATCTTATTTGGACTTTGCATAGTGTAACAATTATACTGCAGATAAAAGTAGAAGGTAATTATGCATAGATAAAAAGAGCATTTTTTAAAAGAAAATAGATGAAACCAGGATGTGACAAAATTCTGCTCTGTAGAATTTCCCCCAAATTTCCCCCAAAGTGAGATATATTTGTATACACACACACACACACACACACACACACACACACACACACACACACATGTTCAGTTACATAGCATATTTTACATGAAATTCTTTGGGCTTCTTTGAAAAAGAAAGATTCTGCATATACGTTAGCAGTAATTGTTTTAGAGTCTAATTTTTGTCACAGATTCCTAAAAGATATCTCTCAAGATTCTTTGTATTTTCAGTGGAAATTTTCAAAGCTTATTTTCTTATTTTAAAACTGGTACATGTATAGTGTACAGAAATGAAAATGAATCGAAAACCATAAAAATCATACATAAGTCTTATAACCCGAAGAAAACCACCATCAATATGTCGATGTTATTTTTTATTACCTCTAATGAGAAAGAGTCTGTATTTGTGTATATGGAGTGTTTGTGTGTACATCTTTATGTTTATGTATGAAACCATGACCATACAGTATATGAAATTTATTTTTGCTGTCATAATTAATGCTGCAACAAACATCTAAAATTTCTGTAGTTTATAGTTGCTATCTTTGGGAAGGTTGGTTCAGAAGGAACTACTAAGTCTTGTCCAGAAGCAGGGCCAAAGTTATTATTATTATTTTATTTTATTTTATTTTTGAATCAGGGTCTCACTTTGTTGCCCAGGCTAGAGTGTGATAGTGTCATCATAGCTCACAGCAACCTCAAACTCCCAGGCTTAAGTGATCCTCTTGCCTCAGCCTCCAGAGTAGCTTCTACTATAGGCATACACCACTACGCCCGGCTAATTTTTTTATTTTTTGTAGAGATAGGGTCTCCCTATGTTGCTCAGGCTGATCTGAAACTCCTGGCCTTAAGCGATCCTCCTGCCTTGGCCTCCCAAAGCGCTAGTAGTGTTTTATGTAACTTCATTATATTTACTCTGTGGTACATAAATGTAATAATATCTTAATATATGTAGATGAAAGTAACTTATAGTTTTTATTTATTGAAACGTAACTTTCATTTTAATATGTGTGGTTAATTTGTTGTATTTCCATAAAGATCTGTGAAGCGACAGAGCCTAAAACGCAAACTGTGTTAATTCTTTGCTGTATTGGAGTTAAGGAGAGCAAAGAAACAAGTGCTCTTTTTCAACATTAAGAAAGGAAGAGTTTTAATGTGTTTAAAATACAACCTAATTTATATGCTTGTAATAGTTCCGAAGTTGATTAAAGTCTGTAGAGTGAATGAAAATTGCATGTAGTTCTCATTTCAATTGACCTTCCATGTTAATTAGGACACTTTTTTCATTTATTTTGGAGCTAAGTACATTTTCTTTCTCTAGTAAACTTTGATTCTGTTTTTTGGTTGCTTTTGGCTTTAATGAAGTTGATCACTTTCACATGCTTTCTAACTTGCCATGAGATTTTGAATAGCAAATCAAAGTACTATGATGAAGAGAAGTTGGGCACTTGTAGTTATCTATTATTTCTAACTCATTCGTTCATTCATTCATTTAACAAATATATATTTAATAGCATATATGCCAGGCATTTGGGATAAACTCATGAACAAAATAGGCAAAATTTTGTGCCCTCAAAAAGCTGATTATCTCGATGAGGAAAAAGATAAAACAATGATGAATAAAATATGCAGTGTTTCTAAGTGCCATGGAGAAAACTAAAGGTTTAAAAGATGTGAAGGAACATCCATGCAAAAGCATTCCAGGCAGAGGGATCAGCAAGTAGAAAGTCCTAGAAAGAGGAGTATGCCTGGCCTTTGAGGAACAATATGATGACCTTGGCTTAAGGAGAAATTGGAAGGCACTGAGGTAGGAGATTCTTTGTAAAGGACCAATGCCACACCCCCAGAAACTTTAATTGGCTCGAGTTAGAGCTGGGCCATAGATTATTTAAAGTTCCTCAGGTGATTCTAATGTACAACTAACGATAAACGTCAAAGTAATGAAAGCAAAGGCAATGTATGTGTATGTTTCCTGTAAACCATTTTTAGTACTTTACGTTGTAATAGGTTATCCTGTTTTTGTTTGTAGAGGTATTGAATATGCATCTGTGTCTGATTAATGTCTATGTGCTGCACATCAAAATGCGAACTAACACAGCTTTGCAAGGGATAAAGTCTAAGGCCTAAGCCTTACAATTGTATTTAAGTATTATATCTAAAAATCCTGAAAGGAATATGTGAACACTTGGAATAAATCTAATTGGTTTGCTAGCAGTTTCAGCACAGAATCTTTGGTAGGAACTTACAGGTGCCATGTACACCTTGCTTTTACTTGGAAATACTAACTAAAAGTATATTGGAATGTTCCAGTCTTACATCACGATTTCCTGTTTTGAAATGACTTCCCTCATTATTTTCCACCATTTACAGTGTATGGTACGTCCATATAATATGATAGACATATCCAAACTCATATATACCAGAGTCCATTCTATTCTGTTTTGTTCATTTTCCTGGAGTTTAGTCTATTCTGTTCTGTTTGCCAGGGGAAAGTGAAAAAAATTCAGAATACTGACTTAGCAGAAATGTTTTTGTGATGTACCAAGAAGTTAAATACCTTTCTGAGAGCCAGGTAGGGGTCAGTCTATGTACCATGAAGTAGTCATTTATACCAGTCATTCAGGCCCATCAGAGTATCATGTGTGAGCACTTAAAATACTACCTAATTATAGCTGCCTGTCTTCATTATCATCATCTGTCCTCAATAACCTAAAATCAAGTGAGAAAGACCAACTACAGATAGCCCTTATGTGCCCTGAGGTTTCTGGCTTACTTTTCAACTCTTTGTAAATTCTCTTTAAGGATTAAATGAACAATGTATACAATGTGCCGAATGTACTTCTGTCACTTTTCCCTTTGGTTTCCCTGCAAACATCAAATGTTGGAATGAACTGAAGCCTAAGTTTTGGCCTGATTCTTTTGTTTGTAGATGATCTTGTGGATGAACGTGGTTATAACCACCACACTCAAGGCATTAAAAAATCCTTTCCTTTCTAAAGATTCCCCTTCAACTCTACTTCTTCACTTGTAATTTATTTTTATCACCATTCCCTGGCATTCTTGTGGCATGCCTGTGAAGTCCATTCGTTTGTTATGACATACACCACTGCGAGTAGAGCTATTCCCAGAAAACCCTAATTAGCGATTTTAAATAAAATATAGTCAGAACATGGAAATAGAAAAAGAAAACTGGGGTTTACACCTAGGGAGAGCACTTAATTTATCTGATGGAAAGGTGTGCTAACTGGAAAGAATCCAAAATAACAGAGCCAAACCTAGGGCCACTTGGTGGTTGTTCATTCCATGCAGTTGTGTGCCCAAGAGTTTCCAATCTCTAAGCAGATTTCCTTGCCATTGAACTCATCCCTTAAGCAGAGTCATTAAAAAGCTGAAACATTGGGAATGAAGAATAACATCTGGAATAGCCTCTCTTTCTGGGGATTAACATATTTACTTGTTTTTCAGGGAAGAAAAGGTTGGTGGTTGGTTGAGTGAGTTAGTAGCTGGGGACTCCCAGTATCCCTTTTGACTCCACAACCACACTTGGAAGGAAGAAGGCTGTTTAACCAAGGAGTTCAGACCTACGAGAGTAATGGCAACATCACAACTGTAGTCAAAATCTAAATAAGATGCCATAAAATTTTTAACGAGAATACATAAAATTAACATATGCTAACAAACTATCAATTTGAGTTAGAAATGCTTTGCAATAATAGTGTTGTTTCATATGATTGATATGGAGTAGCTATTTGTTTTACTAACTCCACATTATAGCACAAGTGGTACGGATAGGGGCCAAACTGATTAAGCAGATGTAACTAATAAAATGAATTGTCAGGCTAATAATTGTAGGGGAAAGAATCGAAGACAAAGCAAGTGTTTTCCTGAGGATTTTTTTTTTTTTTTTTTTTTTTTTGCTGATGGGCTGTAGAAGTACGAAGTGTGGGAAATCATGGTATAATGCATAGACAAATCCCAGTATTTCTGCTTATTCAGATTCAATTCACTGAGTTGTCTGATTATAATTGAGCTGTTCATATTGTTCTCTTGAAATGTTTTGAGGTAAACGAAATCTTCTAAGAATTCAATTATACTGAAACAATAGCTACAAGACATGGTAAAGTTATTGCTGATGCTAACAAAGGGCACAAAGGGAAAACACTATTTGTATTAATATTTAGTGGTGTTGGTGCTATTGCTTGGAACCAAATATTTAAAATTATTTCCAAGGTGAACAGACTTGAATTTAATAATGAATTATTATAATAAATCATGAAGGTAATCTTTTTATGCTTTAATAAGCTGAAAGTGCTTTATAATGAGGCAAATGGACTTTTTAAAAATGGCAATAACAAAAATCTAAAATGAATTTACAGAATGACAATTTTGGCGGGACATTTATATAAAAATTTGGAATATTTGATAATTTAGGGTTTAAAATTTAAGAGTTTTATTTAGTAGAAATTTTCATCAGAAAGGTAATGCCCATTTAAGTAGATTTTAAAATAGAAAAATGCGAACTTGATGGATTATCTTGTTGTCAAAAAGGCACTGCTTCATGAATAATATTACTATGAAAAAATACTTAAGACCCTAAAGGCCTATAAAGGAGAAATATTTTATTTAGGAAATGAAAAGAAAAAAAATATCTGGAGCAATAGCTTAGGGAACCCTGAGTTCTAGTCCCTACTTTGCTGTTAATTCTGCAGCTGTGAGCAGCTAATTTAACCTTCCAAAATCTTTTCCTCATTTGGGTAAGGAATGAATAATACTTCCCAGCTACATCAATAACAGGGATGCCCTGGTGGACGATGATGTTTATTTAGTACATTAAGCTCTGTGGGTGGGAAGGCAAGCACTACAATATGAACACAAGCTATTAATCACTGAACCACTTGATTTTTTTAATGCTTATTTTAACTATATTTATTTTGGTTCTGTTATGTGCAAGGGACCAAATTACATGTCCTTTCTGGTAGATTTGAAGCCTCTGAAATGCAGCTTTCATTTCTTACTCATTATTGTATTCTGTCCATTCAAGACTTTGCTTTCTTCTACGTGGTAAATAATCAACAAATGTTCATTTAGACCATAAATATTTTGAATGGTTTCAAGTTTTGAATGGTTTCAAATTTTGTATGGTTTTGTTCCTTTAAGTGGCTGTCAGCTTTGGAATAAAGGAACTTGTATTCACTACTTTCTTCTTGGTTTTCATCTTTGGAGCAAAGTGCTCAGTTCTGGAATAGATTTCCTCACAAAGGTAGCCATAGAATATTCTTCAGAAACATGGCATCCACATCTTTGTGAAATAAGTCACAATAGGTGTTTACTAAAATGTGAGAGAAGGGATATAGACTGAATAAAGTTTTAAAAATTTCTAAAGCTTTTTAAAAAAATAGCAAAATTTTCATAATCTATTCAGCTTCTCAATAAATGTGCATTGAGTTAAGAAGAAAGTAATTTCTATAAGTTGATTAAAATTTAATCCACTAAATTTAATTCTTTGAGTATAGGATACAGCTAAAATTCTTTTAAATATTATTCTGTATGTCAAGAATTTAAGGGTGGAGAATAGTGAGTTTTCACACGTATTTTCTTATACCTGGTGAAAGGCAAAATAGAACTGAGATTTATCAGACCAGGTCCTGAAATATTTGGAATGCCTTATAAGGTGTCTATCTATGTTGTGCTTATCTCTGAGATTTTACTTAGGATGCTTAGTCTTTGAATGTTTTTTACATATGGAACATTTCATTTCCTCTGCACAGCTCTTTGAAGTTAAACTGCACTTTAGAGAAGAGCCTACTCTTTAAAATCATTATCGAACTTCTCAAAACTGCCATCTTTTCTTGAAGAACATAGAAGTAGGAAATGATTCAGTAAAACTTTAATGAAAGAATGGTGGGACAGTGAGGGGGAAAATCAGTATATAAACATACTTTTAGGAGAACTTTTTCCCTTGGTGAAATGCCTACTACGTCTTAAAGGCAGAAAGGTTGAGTCGTGAAGTGGTGGTGGGATTTAAATTGCATGCAAAGAAAAGCCAAGGCTCTTTAAAAGAAAGTGAATTAAGTCAACTCTGCAGTTTAGCTCTTGGGTGATTTTTGTTCTTTTGGAAAAAAGTGATAAGTTTTATTCTTATATATCCTCTGAATAATGGAAAGATTTTCTAGTACCTGAATTTTAAAGACCATTATTTTAGTCTATAATTTTATAGTACTCTGGAACGAGAGATGCTGTAGAAACCTAGCCCGACTGCCTTACTTTACAGATATGGAAGCGTAGTCCCAGACAAGTAGCAGTTCTTGCTTGGTGAAGAGCACAGAGCGACTTAGAGCTAAGGTCACATTCGGCATGGCTGATTCCTCTCTCTGATTATGGAACTCTAAAGAGTTAAAGGAAAATGACTTCTGACTCAGACACTCCTTATTCCAGTTAGTAGTAATTTTGGGATAGTAGCGCTTATTTTGTGTTAAAAATAAATTGGAAGTAATTTGAGAAGAATGATAAAGCTTCTCTGGGGGCAAATTAGAATTACTCAAAGGAAGCTCCGACTAGACAGAGGAAGCAACCAGTAAAAGCAGGACCTTGGTCATTGTTCCTGTCACAGATTTGCCTGCACTGTTTTTCTTCTTTTAACAGAATAGTTAATTGTCGAGAGATCTCTCTCTCTATCGGAATCACTCTTACATTAATTGATTTTGTTTCGTTTGCTGGAAGAGTGTAAGTGCTGTATCAGTGTATGGGACTGATCAAGGCCCGGTCCCTTCCTTTTCAGAGCCTCTCATTTATTTTCTCTGCTCTCTATGGCCCTACATTTATTCTCTCCTTCAGTCTCTGCTTCCTGTTGTGCCTGTCTACCCCCGACAGGCTTCTTTTACCATGTCTACATTTGAGTAAAATTTGGCCCCTATTATTTCTTCACACCTATTGATTTTAAACCTAGTGACTTACAAAATAAGCTCAGCAATTTTGGAATGAAATGGCATCTCTGTATTTTGCATTACTTTTTATCGTGGACATGGGGAAGGTTATGTATGCACATTAGAGAGTTAAATCTCAAAAATTAAGTACTGGATTTGCTTCATTTAATTGCTTTATAAAATTGAACTAACATGGTAAATCATTAAAGTGAGAATATTTTTTTTTCCCAAAGGCTCTCTCAAACTCTCGAGTAGGGCATTACTTCGTATTTTTTATAGTAGTTAATGGTTTCCATTTCAGCACTGCTATTATGTACTCAGAAACCTGTGTTTGATATAGGGTCCTAGTATAAATGAGGCCCAAGTTAGAGGTTTGATTTATATATGAAACAATTTAGAAAGAGAGATGTTCTCTATTGCTATATTTAATAGTATCCTTTATTTTAATATGGGCCTTCTCCCAAGGCTTAACTCTGAGATTCAGCAAAGGGCAGCGGTGATCAATCTTGGCTGCTTATACCCTTTTGGAAGCTTAAAATAATACCTGTGTCCAGGCCCCACCTGAGATCACTTAAATTCAAATCTCTATGGATAGGGCCAGGATATTGGTGTTTTTAAAAGCATTCCAAGTTATTTCAGGACAGATAATATTGGATATGTTAGGTGAATCACTGAATTTGACAAGAGTTGGATTTGAGGACTCTGCTACTTTGGGCCCAAGTGGGTGTTATAATGGGCAGTTTTACATATCTCTTAAATCGTAGAATCCTGTGATACTGGTAATCTCTTTTTTTAAAGTAAATGCTACAAAACTGGATAGAATTAAAGGAAGAAGAGTTGGGGTGGGGTCCTGGATAATTAATTATCACCTATTGCTAATGTTGGAAAACCAGCATGAAGTATACGGTAGAATAGCATTTAATTTAACCATACACCAACAGATATTTATTGAGGGCCTACTCAGTACTAGGGATAGGGTTAGAAAAATGAACAAAATAATAAAATATTTGTCCTTTATAGAGTTTACATCCTTGAGGAAGGTGCCACATAGAGACCAAGGCACTATAATATATTAATAGTAGATCCAAAACAGCTAGCTTTCCCCCCAGTTTTGGAATTATTGAGCATCAGATGAGAAGTTTGCTTGGTTTTAAAAGCCTGCTTCAAGGAATACACGTATCTTCTAACATTGAAGTCATCCTCTGAATCTAAAGAAGCTAATAACATAACAGGTAGGAAGGAAGTAACGAGATGAAGGGGCTAGCAGACCTAAGTTTGTTGTCTGATATGCATGTTCATTGAGTCTAAAAGTAGGCAAAGTGTCACCATGATTTTACTTCACTCTCTATTTCATAAACCCACACAGTTGGTTTTATGTATGGTCAATGCACGCTTGAGCTGCGCCCACATCTTTATTGTATATTATTATTGCTATAAAGCTATAAGGCATGTTGTCACAATCTCTGGGGTCAGAAAGACCTGATTCATTTCTCAACTCTGTCTCCTGTACTGGGTAAGTTACCTTAAACTTTAACCATTTATTTACTCAGCCATAAAGTAGATACTATGATATCTACATGTAGGGATCTTGTACATGTTTGAGATATGTAGCCCCCTTAGCCCAGTCATTGGTATATCTGAATGCTTAGCAAATGGAAATATTTGTGTTATAGAAACAGCAGCAACTTTTATTTAATATTTAAAATTGAGAAATAGGGAAATTATAAAAACTTTAATATATCACAAAAGAAGAGGTATGAAATGTAATATGTTTGTGTAAATTCTTTCATGTAGGGTGTAACATATTAACTGCCATGTGAGTTGTATTTAACTCATGCTAATTTTGAGCCTCGGGTCTCGTGAAACATGTAATTCACACATCTCTTCACTTTGGAAGTCACAAGAAATATTTTTCACGTTACATATAACTCACGGAAAACAATAAACAAATTTTTCATTAAATTAGAAAGGATCATTTTATTTTTGAAGATTTAATTCTATTTTCATAAGAAAACACTGTGGCCCCAAGGAAAATTTTTTTTCTAGTGTGGCAGTCAATGTGTTAAGTGTTTTAATTAAATCTGTTGTATTAGTTGGAACTTTCTTGGATAGCTGTAATGTTTTTTCCTAAGTTATCCAAGTTTTCTTTTTTGTGTATTTTTCCAAAAGTATGATCTAACATGTATAATTTAGTACCAAAGAGCTAGTCAGAATGATACACTACTCTCAGAAGCATCTGGAGTCCATTTTATTTTTATGTTTACCTTGAGCGTCTCTGTATGACCCCTTTACTGATAAGTTCTCCTAATGGTAGGGGCTGGTTTATCAGATATATTCTATGGAAAGGCTTATCTATTGTCTGCTCGAATAACTCATTCCCTATGAGTGATCTGAACTCAGGAAATCTGGCTCAGTTCTTACTCAGTGTTTTCAAAATGATTCAGAGACAAGAAAAACACTACTCTTTGTTGCTTGCTGCTTGGGTGACAGGTATCACATCTGTAGTTCTACTGGGAGTGTCTGCTGAGAGTAGTCAAGAATAGCTTAGCATTTGGGTATCAAACCTGATTAGATTTTAAACTACTCTTATCAAGTTTTCCCTGTTCTTGATTTAACCTAAACATTGCATAAGATTACTAGCCTGGTAAACACCCAGCTCTCCATCTAGGAGAGGTAAGTGTTCTCTGTGTTC
This sequence comes from Indri indri, assembly GCA_004363605.1. NCBI lineage: Eukaryota > Metazoa > Chordata > Mammalia > Primates > Indriidae > Indri > Indri indri. The sequence goes on along the minus strand of RJWJ010011660.1, from coordinate 14,813 downwards.
TAAAAGTACATAGACAAGGCTGATATTGATAACAAGTTATGTAACAAACTCATAAATGCAGCCCAAAGTGCTATCAGTAGCAGAAGTGGGGCACACAGTGGCTGGTGGGTATGTCACATTGATATACTTGTGGCTTGCGAGTGTGAATGGTTACTGGCTAGAAGAAATGCCAGTTCTGTTTCAGATCAGTTATAGAAAACTTTTCAAGGCCTTTTATAATCTAATTTTTGATCCTCTGAGAATATTTTTATTTTGCCAATATATTTCTTTTTAGTTAAATATGACTTCAGTTTTCCTTGTACCTTTAGCCATATTCAAATGAAATCAAATCTCAAATGATGTTTTTAAAAGGCACTTTAAACCTAGAAATGACTTTTAAACTGACTAAATGTCTTTGATTGTGTCTATGAAAATTTAGATAAGATTGTTAGGAAAAAGAAAATTGAGCATGGGGATGATACCCTGACGAGAGCATGAATTTGGCCTATGATGCTTACAAGTTTTTATCCATTTCTGTGTCTACTTTGTATAGTATGTTGTGCTATTAATAGATTCTATAGGACACTTCCAGGACATTAGAAGATAGGATTGAATCACAGTGTTCATTATACATTCTTTGCCATTTTCAAAATATATCTAATGTAGATATGTGCAGACAGTATACTTTTACTAACCTCTTCTTAAATTTACCACTAACAATATAGAAATATAGCTTATCAAAATCATACCATGACTGGGAAAAGATGAAGTCATTGATTCTTCCACAGTACTACAGAAGTACTGTTTAATAAGCTCAGATTTAGATTTTAGATGATAGGAAAAGAAAGCTTTAAAAAAATTAATTCAGAATATTAAAGGTTTTGCAGGCCTGTGGGTCACCCTAATAGGCAAACTAGTATGCAGGAGAAAGGATGCAACTATTCATTACTGTGTTTAAATTACAATGGGTACATTTAGGCTGAGTTTACTTCCATAGGTGAGATAACTAATAATTATCCATATTCTTTAAAATATCCAAGCATTCAGTGCTGTATGTGGAAACTAAAATCAATCGATCAATCAATCCAAGCATTTCTGCTTAGGAGAAGGTTATTTATTTATTTGTTTGATTTGTTTGGAAGAAGTCAATGATCATTATTGACTATTGATAAAGCTTACTTAATAATGTGTTACTATGGCCTCTGATTTCCTTTATGAAGTTACCAATAGCTTTTCAAGATATGGGAGTTATTCATGACAACAAACGGAGCCTTTTACATTTAGATGTCACATCAAGTGTGTATTTTTAATTATATGTTTTTATATGTAAAAAAATTCAGTAAATATAATATAAACTTCTGTCACTAACTGGCAAGTTTATGTATGGATCATTTGCCCCCCTTTAATAGGACAAGGTAAAAACATAATTGTTTTGAATGCCATTTGGTTCTAAGAAATATGTTAAAGTTTAAAACTTAAAAGTTGAGACTGTATAAGAAAAATTATGCCCTAAATTCATCATGGCTCAGAATCACAATTATGTTAGAATTTTATTATATATCACAGTATAAGATAAGTTTCCATGTTTAGATACTATAATTTTATAATAATTGAATGATGAAATTTGAGTTTAGTTTTTGGATAAATGGCTAAGTGTGTAATATGGAGGTTACAATAACACCAAAAAGTTCAGGTTTTGGCCCTGCTAATTACTAACTCTTACGTCTTTGATTTCTTAGGCTATACAGCGGGAGAGAGATGGACTAATGTGTTTCTTCTACTTTGCAGTGTTGTGACTTTGATTGATAAGATAACTAACCATGGATGTAAGTATGGAAATGTCATTTGGAAGGGCATCTTCTACCATAAGCAGCATGTAACAGAGATGGTGCAACAAACTTAAATTCTGGGCCTGAAAGTAAAACTACAGAAAATTCTCCAAGTAGATTTATAAAAGAGCACCTTCCTCTTTTTTTTTTTTTTTTTTTTTTTGGCTTTTTTGAAGAGACTATTTGAGTTGTTTTGTGAATATTTTTACTTTGCCATGATTCACCAATCATTAGTGGTAAATGTGGTAGACAGGAATGGATGATCAGGAAACTGAATCCCAGATAAAAAGAGATGCGATGTTTATGTCTGTTTCTAGTGAGACTGTAATTTATGAGCCAGAAGATAGCCTGAAGCAGGTTTAGAGACATACAATAGGAATGGAAGCAGGTACTATTTTACCAGGTAGTTTAGAACAGGCCACTGATATGACCATCTCTTTGCTTTTGAAAGGTCTTTTAGTCAAGCTAGACTAGAATGTATTATAGTTCCTAATTAACCGTGGCATTCAGTGACAACAACACTTTATTTCTTATTTCTGATACACGTCCGCAGCAGGTCATTGGGGGATTTGTGCTCTGCAGTCCCTCAGAGACCCATGCTGACTGAGGTGCTGCAGTTTTGTGGTTGCACCATTTGGAACACAGCACTCTCTCTTTCTCATTGGTAAGAGAAGACAGTGACTATAGCATCTCCATGGGTGTTCTGAAACCTCAGTCGGGAAGTAACGCATGTCACAGCTCATTGGTCACAGTTAGTCACATTACAACATCTAGCTGCAAGGAGGATGAGAATTGTGGGCAGCAGGTGGAGTGCTTGATGCACTTCGCCGTGTGTAACACGAAAGAAATGTTGCGGAAGAGTGTTTCCTACCTCTTTCTACCTTTTTTAAGCTTAGAGGGTTGTAGTAATTCAGACAAATTTGACTTATGTTATTGTAGTTGCAGTAATTCTTTTTTTTCTATCTTGGCTTCTCAGTTTGGTATCAGTTCTCAGTTTATGACGAGCCATTTCTTACTAGTCAAATTTATATAAATTCTAATTCATAACGATGTCACTGGCTCATGGACAAATCTGTTTGAGGGGAAAGTATTTGTACAGTTGAAAGTTTCATTTAAATATATATTCTGTAATTTTTTATTTTGAAATTTTGGTTTTAAATGTGGTCCTTGCCTCTATTTACCAATGCTATTTTATTTGATATGAACCCTTTTCAAATTTTAATCTAACATTTAAATTTTATTTTTGGTCAAATTGGAAATTCAGAGGTTCTCTATCTGTCTTTTAAAATGTAAAAACCAGGATTTCTTTTACGCTTTAGCACAAATTTGCACAGCTATTCTTTCTTATAATTTGTTAATGAGGAATTGAGAGTTGCATTTATAAACCACTTTAAGAGTATAACTTAGATCCTTATTTATAAATACTATAGAATAGTATGTACCTAGTACAACCTGATTATATCGGTGGGCTTGTCAAAGACTTGAAGGCAAATTAAGTGCACAGAAGTTTCCCTCTGTGCTCTAATATGTCAAAGATAAATTTATATTAATGGGAATCTGGTTTGTATCATACTCTGTTAAAATGTTAAGATAGTACGTGAGTGGGTGAGAATAAGGTGGAAACTATGTAATGTGCTATTTGCAAGGCATTTATTGCATTTATTTGATTGGCAAAAATGTCTTTGTTTAGATGAATTAAAAATTTCTTTGTTATTTAAATACAGTCACATGCTCCATAATGATGTTTCGGTCAATGACGTACTGTGCATAATATGGTGGTCCCATAGATTCTAATACCGTATTTTACTGTACATTTTCTATGTTTAGATATACAAATACATACCATTGGGCTATACTTGCCTGCAGTATTCAGGACAGTAACATGCTGTACAGATTTGTACCCGAGGGGCAGTAGGCTATACCATATGGCTTAGGTGTGTAGTAGGCTCTACCATCTAGGTTCGTGTAACCACATCCTGTGACATTCACACAATGCCAATGACATTCTCACAACTTATCCTTATCATTACTGACTCATGACTGCATATAAATTTTTCTGTGTTAACTGAAACTTGTACATCTTATAACTTAAAGAATCTTCCAGTGGGCTTAATGGCCTGCATAGAATCACACTGTGCAATGAAAAAATAAAAACAGAACAAAATAACAAAAAGTAACTGAATACTGGTTTTATTTAAATGAAGAAATTGAGGTTAGTTTCACAGAGGAAAACAGGTCATCATTCATAGGCACAAAATGGAAATGAGGAGAGCAGAGTGTCCCATAAGTAAATATTTTTCTTTATTGAGGTAGCAGTTTTATGTATATAGTTCTGTCCAGGTACTACTCATGTGTACAGTTTGTAAATTGAATAGTTTAAATAACTTCTGGAATCCCTATAAAATGTGCTAATTATGAACATTCTAAATGACCAAAAAGCTACTCCTTATAGATTTAGATATTTGATACTTGGATATATTCATTTCAAGTGGTTAATGATTCTTAATTTGCTCTGAATCCTTACGTGTAAGACAGCAATAATAGGGGCAGTGGATGACCTATGTCCCATTTTCAATATTAAAAAAACAAAGCAAAACCTAAAGGCTATTGTACATTTGCCACTGTAAATTGTTCATTCTGTCTAAAGCGTCAACATTCTCTGATTTTTATTGAAATTACATTATTTCAGAGCAGTGACATAAAGTTATTTCATATTACTCATAAGCTCTGATTGGCAGTATTTGCACATCTGAAACAGAAAAGCTGTTTAATGCCAGTGGTGCTATGTTGAAAAGAAACTCAGGCTCGTTGTATAAAGTGTGGAAAACATTCCCATCCCACCCTGCATAGTTTCCTAGCTATTAATTGCATCGATGTTTACTTAAAAGCATATTAAAGCTTTATTGATGCTCAGTTCAACATGAAGACAGTCATATGGGGTTCTGGGTTATGAACATTTTACAGAATTAGTCTAGGAATTCTGCCAAGGAAAGTGGAAGACTTAGAAGAATGGGTTCTGAGGCGAATTACTGGCTTCACATTCACCATACGTATTAACTTAATCCTCTGTGTATGTTTCTCAAATGCTAGTGATTTACCTTGAGGTTACATAATAGCAGCTGTCATCACATCTCAATGTCCTGTGACTACTTCTTTGGCTCTGACTGATGAAATTTCAAGGAGATGGTGTTGAATAAGGAAAAGTATTGGAATCCTGTCTGTGCCCCTTACTGGCTGTAGTTTTAAGAACATTACTTCCTCATCTGAAATACAGAGATTAAATGAAATAATAATGTCAAGAATTTATACTCTGACCTTATAAATATTAAGTCAATTGTTATTTGTTTTTCTGATTGTAAATTGAACAGGTCCTGGGAAATAGGAGGAGTTTAAATTTCTTAAACTTTCCCAGATTTATGATAAAATGATGTAATTTTATGAAATGCTTTCTTAAGCTCTGTCATCCTCAAAAGATCATGGTTGTCTTAATGGCTTTTTTTTTCTGTTGTGAAAACTTGGTAGGATCTAACCCTGAGCAAAGAATGCAAAATTACTTACATTCGAAGAGAACTAGGTAGTTTTTATTTTGGAATAAATGTATATTGATGAAGAAGGCCTTTGAACTTGCATCACTTAGGAAGCAGTGAATTAATTGAGTGCTACAACGGTGGAAGATGTCTCTGAAAGAGACCAGCATTTTTGTGATTCTAGACCAATGGATAATGCCACCCAAGCAGTATACTAAAATATTGCCTATGGCTAGTTCCTCACTTACTAATTGAGCTAGTTGGCAAATACTCACAAATGTGTTATGGACTTTTTTATTGAACTGCAAACACAAAAAACCCAATTTCCCTTTTTTGATTACTATTGAATATTATCAAAATTTACTCTTTAGGGAAATTAAAATATATCATCACACAGAGAATGATATTAGGTTGTACTCAAGAAAGAAAATACAGTCTTTTAAATAGAATAAAATGAAAATATTAGTAATTTATATAGAGTATGGGTACTATTGAAAACTTAAAACAAGAATTTTTGCAAGCAATGCATGATTCTTAAATACTTAATCATGCCTACAAAATGCAATATAATATAGTAATCCATGAGGCACAAAATGTAATCATAAATAATGTGATAGGACTGTCAAACTGGAAAATGGAAACCATTTCTAAAATTAACTGTTTCCTACTTGATAAAACTCTCTAAAGTTCACCAAGGTATCAACCTTTGTAGTGTTATTTAAACCAACTTTCCTAAAACTTCCTTTAAATTATCCACCATTTGTTTTCTTAGGCTACCAGGGATGGGGAGGGTACAGTGTACTAGTGAATCATGTCGCTGTTTATTAATGCATGATCCAAGGATCCCACATATTAGGATTTCTTAGGGTGCTTATTTTAAAAGGGAGACTCTGGGCCCAATAATCAGAATACCTGGACGTGGAACCTGGAAATTATCCTTTTTGACAGGCAACCATTAGGTTGCTCTCCAGTGGGATCCTGTGCCACATTTGAGTGCTAGTGTCTTGGAGGAGTCTGTATCTTAGTGGAAGCAAGAGCAAATGGAGTATTGTCTGCATTGCTCATCCTTTCTAACCAGCTCACATGGTAGAAACCAAGAGCAGTAAGTATCACATAAGAAAAACTGTTATCTGCATATATATCATTGTCCCCACTTTTCCCCTGCCTTTGAATCTGAGCAGTCTGTTATACTTTTAGGAACTACTCTTCCTAACTGAAGTATATTGCTGCTTTCCAGGTGCTGCCCGCAGATACTTAAAAATCGAAACAAGCCTCTCATTTCACATTATCTTTCTGTCTATCCATATGCTGAGATAATGCACTGGATATATTTTGTCATTTGGCTGAGCAAGAGTTCTATTTGCATGATTCATGAGGATAATTATTTGTTTTGAAATAGCAGCCTTAGAAAGACATCTCACTTTCAGGTAATCTGCTACTGGAGATGGCACTGTATCCTTGAGTTATTGTACTGTCTAGTGAGAATTTTTGGTAGACTAAACCTCACAGTCTTTGGCAAATACCCTAGACCAGTGCTCAAGGTTCTCCCTTTCATATTTTTCTCTTTCTTATATAGTGACTGAAACTTACTGATGCATGACCTCATCTGTTAAAATTTCACTGTGGTTGGAGCAGTGTTTTCATTCAGCTGCACACTTTTGGGTTGCTCTGAACAGGTAGCAGGTATTGAACTCTTCAAGTACCAGTCACTCCATGAGCCGTGGTGAATGGACAGGAAGTGTCACTTTGCACACAAAGGTGCGAGTGAGCACTGCCACCCCTCATCACTGATGGTGTCTGATGGAATTGTAGGCTCTGGCCTGAATATGCCCTTTTCTTCATGGCTAAGTACCATGATAGTAAATTGTGATTATTACAGATCAAATGGAATTTTGTCTGGGCTTTATCACAACTGCTTAGCATTTCATTTGGCTGCTCTTACCACTCTAACTTTTGAAGGAGGTAACCAATTTTGATGTATTTTAGTATTAAAGTTATAAAAATATATTAAATTTAACTTTGGGATAAGTTTACAGATCTGAAATAAAATTGTAATTAATCCGGCTTTATTGAGTGGGCCTATCTTTTGTAATTGCAAGTGTATTTCAAGGAAATTTGCTGTGTGAGTAGGGATAGTAAAGAGAGGTGATGGAATAGTCTGATGTCTGTATAACATCTCTGCCATTTACTGTTCAAATATCAACACTTAAGCTAGTCACAAAGGTGAGGCTGTGCGTTAAGTTTTGAAAATGATGCACTGATAAAAGTAATGGTTGCAGTCAATTTGGACAGAGATGCATAAGTTAAGTTAGAATATAATAAGGCAATGTCAGCATAATAAAATTGGCAATAAGGTAATTGTAGTCAGGTGCTAAAAATTGAAATGTATCTTTCATTTTTCTGTCATTTTGAAAAACAAAGACAGTTGCTCTTGAATGTATGAATATTTATAATTGGGTAGTGTTGATCTCTTCTGGCTACAGAGAGCTAGCTAGTCTATAAATATAAATAGGCTGAGTCTGAGAACACTGTGTACTGTGACAGTGGCCAGAAATGCTGAATCCTTAACACTCATGGTGGAGCTGGATATCTGGGAGCTGGGGCTCCCACATAGTCCCTGAAATGTAGATCTCTTCCCCATACTTCTCTCTTACTCCTTGCCTCGCTTGCCATCTAAGGGAAGTGACTGCTTCCTAGACCATGTTGTACAACTTGTGAAAAACAGTTAGTAATTGGAGGTTCATGATCTCTATCTTTGCTTCTTTCTTGCTGCTTAATATTGTGATATCATATGGAACTATTACAATGTGAACTCTGACCCATAGCTGACTAAATGGTTCTTGAGTTACATCTACAGAACGAGCAGGCTAAAGCTCAAGTTTAATAGCATTACAGTAGCTAACTTTGTTTCCGTAGGCAATTGAAATTACAGCAAAATGAAAATGTGAAAGGTAAAAACTGTATCTATTTCTTGACTCAGGAAGGATGGATCCCTGTCCTTGTCCCATCTTTCTATATTGCCAGGCTCCATCCTCATTCTTTTGTCTAGAAATTCTCTTTTCCACTATCTTAAATGTTCTTAATACTTAGTGCTTGGCTCCGCCATGAATTACTGACCTGTAAAGTCCTGGAGTTCATATTTCTTCTACTACTTCTTTGAAGCTTAGCATTTCTTCCATTGTAGAACCAGAAAAGTTGTGTTAGAAGCTATGTTAGAAAAAGCATGGGACTAAAGTGGATTCAGGAGGCATAGCTTACTATTTCAACTCTGATCCCGGCTATCTGAATGACATAGAATAAATAAAAGTATTTCCAGACCCCTGTTGCTCATGGTAGTTTGGAAAGTGATCTGAAGTGGAAATATAGATTTATGCTTCATCAGAATGAATTGATGGCTGAAGCCATGGGATACGGAAGATCGTTCATATAACATTGCAATTTATGATGTGGTGAAAGAAGAAAGTTACCAAGATGAAAACCTTAATTGAGGGGTGGGCAGAGAAGGAGGAGTTCATAGGAAAATTGAAGAGGGTTATCTCAGAGGTAGCAGGAAAAAGAACAATAGTTGTGTCATGAAGTGCATGGGGGAGGATTTTAAGAAGGCAGAAGAATTGTAAATCGTTTTTGTTGCTGGGAAAAGGTATAGTAGGATGAGAAATGAAAAATGCTTAATAAATGCATTAAGTAAGGGCTCATTAGTGACTGTGATGGAACTGGTTGTATCTGCAGAAAGGGGCGAGAGCAAGGTTGTGTTGAAGCGAGCTTGCTGTGCAAGTGAGGCAGCCTGTTGGTTGTGCCTTCAGTAAGCGTGGGTGGAGGAAAGGAGATGGAGTAGATGGAGAAGAAGCTGGACCTGAATAAGGAGTTGCTAAAATGGAGATTGTGCGCAGGGACTAGATCAATCAAAGGGGGATGGACTGAAGAGATAGAGAAAGGAGATAACCGATGAGGGAGAGAGGCTGGAAGAAGATAGAGGGCAGTGAGATCCTGCGCGTAGAAAGATGGCCCAGCTTTAATCAGGGTGAGTGACACCTGGGCCTTAGACATTTCTCTGTTTGGCTAAGTTAAATATTGTGTAGAGATTGATTTTCCATTTACTTTCCCCAAAGCTATTTGCCTTTTAGTTGACTCACTGGTACTGCATTCAGCATTCTTAAACTAGGACATTTTAGTAGGAAGAAAGTTTATGTGTAGAAACATTGGGAACTTTGATAACAAAAAAATTCTTAAAATGTGCTTGAATATTTTTCTTTACTCTTCAGTTGACAGAATTTTATAATGTCTATGATACATACATGCACACATACTCACATGCTTATGGGTTTATGTTATTGTTATTTGGTAAAGAGAGGCTGCTCGCCACACACTGCCTATAAATATGTGTTGACTGTACGTTGTTAGAGGCACAAAAACCTTTTTTCTCTGGATAAGGGAGGACAGGGAAAATAAAGGCCTGTTAGTGTCTAACTTTAAGTATTTCAAATCTCAAGTATTTCAATTCTAGTATTTTAAATTTCCAATAATTTGGATATCATGGATAGAGATTTTTCTGTAATCTTTGATGAAATGGTTTGCTAAGCAGCTTTAGCTTGTATTCTCCCACTTTTGGACAGGGTATAATTACTGAACTCAATTGTTCTGCCTGTGGGTGTAGGAAAACTTTCATCCTCACATGAGAATATTCATATTGTAAACAATACTAAAGAATGTTCGAAAGGTGTAAAATAATGAAGTCGATATACCCGTATGAATTTTAGAGTTAGCTGTTAACTGTAAGAGAAAACCACCTTTTTGTTTCTATAAAAATAATCTTGACTCTCCAGTAAAGCATTAAATTCATTAAAACGTTTACTATGCTAGTTATTTGATTTCTGGAAAATATTTGCTAATGAAGTAACTATGTTTACTTTAAATACATACTGTAATTTACACTTAATTAGTTGAGCCTGACCTTGAATGGATAAAGGTAAGAGCTGACCATTGGAGGCTGAAAGTATGTGATTAAAAGGCAGTCTAGATGAAAGTGCCCTGGGCTGGAATCTGAGCTCCATCATATATTAGCTCTGTGATCTAAAGCAAGTTAGTTTAAATTCCCAGGCCTCATATTCCATATAAAACATGAATAATAATAGTATCCTCTTATGGTCATGTGAATTGGATGAGTTAATACTTATAAAATGCTTAGCAGTTTGGCTTACTCTTTATAATGATGTTAACCATTCTTGTTGCCATTTATATGCATTCTTATGGTAGGTGGTAAAAGAAAATGAATAAAAATGTAACAAATTCAGAATATTTTATGTGAAAAATGCAATTTATAAGAATGCATATTATAGGAATACAATTTTGTTTGGGGAAAAAGGTACACTCATATAGAAAAAATAAGTATGTTAAAATATAAACAGTGATTATCTCTGGGTGGTATGATTATGAATGCTTTTAATTTTCTTTTGGAATTTTTGCATTTTTCATATTTTCTATAAGGAATGTATATTACCCTTATAAAATATATATAACAAATGTGGTAAAATAATATAGGTCATTCCCAATATGAACTATTTAGACATTAAAAGCATAGTTAAGAATGTAAGATGAATCTTTTTATATTTGGGATGCAATTCCCAATTGCATCAGAAACTGCAGAAGAAATTGAAGCAGTTTCTGCATTTAATCAATGAGCATAATACTTAGATGGATATTTTTTAGCAGATTTTACCTCCTGGGATAACATTCTGTGGCCACCCTGTAGCACAGTTTTGAAATGGCTCATCCTAATGTCTATAGGTACCTATGCAAGGAGTGAAAAACCAGCATTTTAGCATGGAAATTTTAGCTGGATAAAAGAATAAAATAAAATAATATTAATAATTAAAAACCCACAAACAACAAAACCTACCAAATCATTTGTAAATTATTTCTGTTTTTTTTTTCTTCTGGATTTGCTCTGTTTTTCTTTATTGACAACATATAATCATTTAATGATTTTAGACTCCAAGATTTGTGTAGCATACTTTCATTAGAATTTGGTATTAACATGATTAGTAATACCAGTATGACTGTGTATGTGGTTTCTTTTCAGGCTTCTGTTTTCATGTTAGTTATGAGGGTGCAAATTTATTGGAAACACTCGTCAAAGTCTCTCTAAATATTTACATATGCAGGGAATAGGGTAGGATGAAGAATTTTTGCTAAGAATGTTGATATGCGCTCGTTTGTGATCACCTAGAAAATCAGGAGATCGTGTGCTAGTCAGCATAGGAGACAAATACAAGCATTCTTCAACTCATTCTGTTTTATTGAGTAATACCAGTCCCCTGACAACATGGTCCAAATGTCAGTGACCATGATATATTAACTGTGAGTAATTGCATTAAATACAAACCTTACTGCTAGGTGTTCAGCCCAGAAATCACTATGTAAATAACAAATGCATTTCTTGATCAGTGGCTAATTCTTTTAAAGTGGTCTCTGCTCACCTGTTGTTCAGTTCAAGCACAGAGAGCAAGTGTGTACTTGTGTTGCCTCCTTGTCTCCTAGTGTAAGCCTACATGAAATTTTATGAAAAAGAATAATTTAAAAAGGGAACTGACAAAAATCAAAGAAACATAAAGTGATAACTTTGGACATAAAATTAAATCAAATATAAATGGAGTTATAGAAGAAATTGCTGATAATGGGAATGTTGACCTTCGTGCCATTCAAGAAACTCTAGATATATAGCCAGAGAAACTTAGTGGAGGTGAGTTTATCGACATAAAGAAGGAGAGTGGTTGTGACAAAAAGGAGAAAGATGTCCCAGAAGAAATGACACTAAGCAAAATGTTCAAATTAAATAAATCTTGGAGATATTTCATGATGTTGCAAATGCAAAGAATAAAATGTTGGAGGCTTATTCAAACTTATAAAGGAATATGAGAATTTGCTGAGGCATTAAATATAAGCTAACTCTGGTAAGCTTTACCAGTGAAAAGAAGAGAAGTATTATTCAAACTACTCTTGATAATTTTTTCATTCAATTTTTATTTCTAAGATAATTATGAGTTCGTACAGTTTTAAGAAATAATACAGAGAGCTTTTATGTACCCTTCATTTACTTTCCCCCAGAGATATCTTCTTACATTTTGTATTAACTTTAGTACAATAGCACAACCTGGAAACCCATATCAATACAACCTGACCGTGTTCAGATTTTACCAGTTTTACATGCACTCATGTGTGTATAAATGTTTGTGTGTGTATTACCTTTTTTGCAATTTTATCATGTGTAGATTCTTAAAACTACCACCATGGTCAAAATGTAGAATATTTTTGTCACCACAAGGATCCCTTGGCTACCTTTTTATAAATAGCTACCTCTCCCTGCCCATTCTTCACTACCAATTGTGAACCACTAATGGTTACTTCTTCTCTGTACTTTTGTCATGTCGAGAATGGTATATAAATGGAATATATATCCATGTATGTATAATACACACACAAACATATATATAGTATGTACCTTTTGGGTTCACTTTTTTCATTCTATGTAATTTTCTTGGGATCCATGCAAGTTGTCATGTGTATTAATAGTATTAATAATTTGTTCCTTTTTATTACTGAGTAGTATTTTTATATATTTTGTGTGTGTGTATATATATATATATATATATTTGTATTTCCACATGCTATTTAACCATTCTCTCATTGAGAGACATTTTAATTGTTCAGTGTTCCTTTTTTGGTTATTACAAATAAAGCTGCTGTGAATACTCATCTACATGTTTTTGTGTGAACATATTTTTTTCCTTTGGGATAAATGCACAAGAGTGCAATTGCTACACAGCCTTAAATATATGTTTAGTTTTATAAAAGACTGTCAAGCTATTTTCCAAAGTGGCTGTATCATTTTACATTTCCATCAGCCATGGAAAAATCCATTTTTTCAGCATCTTCACCAGAATTTGGTGTTAGCATTATTTTTATTTTAGTCATTTTGATAGTTGTTTAGTGATCTCATTGCAGTTTAGTTTGCATTTCTCTAATGGTTAATTACATCAAATATATTTTCATGTACTTGTTTAACAACTGGGAAATGTCTTTGGTGAAATATCTGTTTCCATTTTCTGATTAGATTTTTAAGTGTTGTTTTGAGTGTCCTTGTTATTGATATGTTTTCTCAACATTTCTAATGTTTTAAAGTTCAGTATAGTAAATAATTATTAAGTCTCTATTTGTTTCATTTCTGTGTAAATTTATAACCAAGTAATAAAATTTTTTAGTGTTTTGACAAAAATTTTCAAAGGGCATTGAAGAATCATTAAATTTGTCACTCATTTATAAAGATTAATTTTCAGTTTCAACTAGCATGGTTATTTTTACATTCCTACACTACTGACCAAAGCAAAGCCTGTCTGTAATCATTATAACAGATGATTCGTGCTCTGTTATAGGATATACAGGATGCTGTGGAAGCCCATAGCCTTTGAGAGTTTCGTGTCTCAATTGTGATCTGTGTATGAATAGGAGTTTGGCAGGCAGAGATGGAGGGTGGTCTTCCACACAGAGGGAACTGCATATGCAAAGACTTGGAGGTATGAGAGAACATGGCATGTTAGAGGAAATTAAAGAAGTTCAGTATGGCTGTAGCATAAAGCAAGAAGGGCAGTAGATAAGATTCAAAGATAGGAGGAAGCAGACTTATAAAGATATCATGATGTATGTTAAAATACATGATTTTTATAATAGGGCCGAGAGAGACACAATTAAACCTGGAATTCATAGTGATCTTTCTGTCTGCAGAATGGAAAATAAATTATAGGGTAATGCAAGTAAAGCCCTTAATAATTTATAGAAGTGTTTTACATTCAAAGTTGTTTTAGTGTTTATATTTGCTTTGGTGTTTATATGATGATTTTTATTAACAGAATGTTTCAAATGATTATATACTAACCTGGAGGCCCAATATCAAAATGTGAAACTGATTAAAGCTGAGCTACTCTGCAGAAAATCGAGGTAGATGGTTTAGACCCCAGAGACCTGATTTCCCGTTGCAATGTCCAACCAGACCTTGACCTCATTTCTCCAGACCCCTAAGAGAGTATTCTTTGTAGGCTGGAGCTCATTGCAAGGAGTCCCCTTACCATTTCAACCATGACATTTTAGCTTTTATTTATTTTATTTAAGTTTCATTGCATGATTTCATATTTGCAAAGATTCTCCATGAACAAAATGTTTGAAAGTCCTTGCCCTTAGGGTTTTGGGAGTTGAGGTTGGTAAATTCTAATTTAGAGAAGAGAAATTTTAAACTCTAGGGTACATTTTTATAAGAACTAGGTGAGGAAATGAACTACCAGGAACTTTCATTTAATCAATTTGACTTGTGAAAATTATGTGAGAAGCTGATGATCTAGCCTTTGAGAGATTTTTTTCTTTATTTTTGAAGTTTAAGGTCCATGTCCTTACAGTTATCTGTTAAATGTTCCTTCAGATCTTTAAGGAA
>RJWJ010011659.1:0-43980 GCA_004363605.1 Indri indri | reverse complement strand
GACTGTCTTTGGCCTGAGGTTGACAAGGGCATTTGCTTTGCTCACTCCTGAATGCCTGGTGTGCCTGGCACACAGTAGGTGCTTAATATATATTTTTAAACGGCCGTATTGAGATGTAATTCACATACCATACACTTCACCCTTACAGAGCATCCGATTCAGTGGTATTTAGTGTATTCGGAGTTGTGCAGACGTCACCACCGTCAATTTTAGAATATTTTCATTACCTGAAAATGAAACCCCGGCCCCATTAGCCGTCACTGTCCTGTCCCTGCACCCCCTCAGCCCTGAGCAAGCACGAAACTACTTTCTGTCTCTATGGATGTCCCTATTCCAGATTGTCACATAAATGGAGTCATAGAACACGTGGACTTTTGCTCCTGGCTTCTTTCCCTTAGCGCGGCGTTTTCAAGGTTCATCTCAGTACGTTTGTGCCCAGTGAATGAATGAATGGGTGATCGAATGAATGAAAGGCTATGGGAGGCAAAGAGGGGCTTCTCCTGGTGGGATGCAGGCAGAGGGAGGGAGGGTACGGGGTCCGCCCCGGGATCCACGTCTAACAACAGCTGGAGCTCTGACTGAGCCCACGCCTGCCTGCCCCGCGGGCACCCCTGCCTGTCTGCAGCCCAAGGTCAAAATTCCCATCTCAGGGCCCCCAACCGCTGATGTCAGACATAGGACAGACGCCCGACCCACTGCCCCTCATTCCATCAGCAGAGCCGCTGTCCTTTCTTTACAGCGGTATTTTTTGTTCATTCATTTATTCCATGAAAGTGCATGGTTATGATCTACAAACCTTTCTCTTGTAAATGAATATACTCTTATTTTTTTAAAATGAATTAAAATAGATGCTTGCTTTCAATTGGGACTTTGGGCTAGACTGGCTAACCTGACCTCTGCGAGAGCCCACCCTGGGGTGCAACCTGAGCCTGTTTTGCTTGGGTTTTGCTGGGACAATGCTCCCTGGTGGCTCGGAGGTGGCCTCTCCATAAACATGCGAGCTAAGTAGAAACCGTTTTACCAACATGTAAATGCCGTTTCAATTCCTGCCCCCTCGGTGCTCTCTACTTCTTACCCTGTAGTCAGCTCCTGGTCTGTAGAAATTCTAGAACTGCCACATGTGGCTACGACGGAGCACTGGAAATGCGGCTGGCCCGAACTAAGATGTGCTCTAAATGCAAAATACACACCGGATTTTGAAGATTTGGTATAGAAAAAAATATCTCCTTAGTAATTTTTATATTGATTACAGGTTGGAATGATAATATTTTGGATACATGAGGCTAAAGAAAATATATTAATTTCACCTGTTTTACTTTTTAAAATGTGGCTACTGCAACATTTTAAATTATCTATGTGGCTTGTGATCTGTTTCTGTTGGACAGGGCTGGTCTAGAGCCAATGCACAGGGGAAACAGCCCCCCTTAGCCCCACGCCCATGATGGACACTGCTGGAACCTCAGGGCTGTGAGACGCATAACTGCTGTCCACAAAACAGCCCACGAGGGAATCACTGGCCCCCACGCCCCTGCCCAGTAGCCAGTGGGTGGGGAGGGGAGCCCCAGAAAGAGCTGCTTCCAGGGAAACCCTGTTCCCAGGAAGCAACGACAGTCCAGCACCTCATTCCCTGAGCTTCCTTCCCAGTAGATCTGCCGGCCCCCTCTCCCCGGCAAATCAGAGAGGCGACACGAGCCTGGTGTTTTGGGGGAACAGTCTGTTGTTCCTACCTTGACATTTAGAGAGCAAACAGCCAAGAGATCCGTGGCCAGCAGCTGGGAGGAGCCCTTCATCCTCTCCTCATCCTCCCAGGCCTGCAGAGATGACCAGCGATGCTGGGGGGAAGGTTAGTTTTCTGGAGGTGGCTCTGAAGCGCAGGTTTCAAGACGTCGATGAGCGGATCAGGCACCATGTGGATTTCTCTGCTGACCGGCACCTCCCGGACACATCTGGGGGAGTCCAGCCCAGGGAGGGTAGCTCATAAGCATGTGACATGTGCAGTCACACAGGGCTCGTGCTTAGAAGGGTCCTGTGCTTGGCTTAATGCTCTGCTGATGCGTTCTTAAAATCCTTAATCGTTTTTGAACAGGGACCCTGCATTTTCATTCCACACTGGCCCTGCAAGCAATGCAGCTGGCCCTGAGCCCAGGGCTTCTCCGAGCTGGCAGTGCGCCTGAATCACCAGAAGGGCTTGTTAAAATACAGATTCTGACCCAGGAGGCCTGGAGCAAGCCCCGAGCTTCTGCATTTCTAAGGAGCTCTTGAGTGATGCTGCTGTCCCTACGGGCCATGTGTGGGGTGGCAAGCAAGGCTTCTAGGCCAGTGGTCCCTGCCCTGGCTGCACAGCTCACTCCTTCATCCTGGCTGGCGTGCAGTGGCACGATCATAGTTCACTGCAGCCTCGAACTCCTGGGCTCAAGCAATACTCCTGCCTCCGCCTCCCGAGTAGCTGGGACTACAGGTGCACGCCACCACACCCAGAGTCAGCTACGAAGCTTTTAAAAGTACCTGCACAGGCCCCACCCCAGACCAACTCAATCAGAATCACTTAGAGGGAGTTCAGCCATCAGTATGTTTTACAAATTCCCCAGGTGATTCTAATGTGCAACCAAGGCTTCGAGGGCAGCGCTTGTGAAACTTAAGGTGCACACACATCACCTGGGGAGTTGAAACATACAGATTCTGATACGGTAGGGCTGGGTGGAGCCTGGGACTCTGCGTTTCCAAAAGACTTTCGCACCAGGTTGATGCTGCTCATCCCTGGACCGCATTTTGAGTAGCAAGGCTCTAGCCTCAGTCGATATCCTTTTCTGGTTAGTATCATCAGCATTGGTGTAGGGACAGAAAGAAAAAACAGTGCTAGGGTTTTTGGAGGCTTATCGTGTCTGGATAGAGGATGCTGAAAAAAGTCAAACAAAGCCACAGATCCCACCACGTCCTCTTGTGCATGTTGCGCACTGCACAACTGGGCCACTTCTAAGGGAATCTATTCACACGTTTGTATTGTCATTATGCCAATTTTCCAGCAGATGGCAGTAGAGGACTGTAAGAAAGGAACACAAAAGTTCACCAAGAGGCTCCATAAGGGTGGATGTATGTGGTCTTTCGTGCCTGGCTTATCTGAGCAAGCACCTTTTCGAGGTTTATCTGTGTTGCGGATGTTAACATATACCCCAACTTACACAGATCTTCAGTACAGAGCTCCATGAATGCGTAAACACCCGTACAACCACAGATCAAGATGCAGAGCATTTTCACCACCCAGAAGGTTTTCCCTCCTGCCCCTTCCCAGACAGTAACGACCCCTCTTGCGGAGCTGACCACCGTCGCGACCTTTATAATCACAGACGACTTGTGCCTGTTCCACGAACTTTCTATAAATGGAATCTCACAGCAAATCCTTGCCTGTGTCTGGCTTTTTTCACGTAGCATAATACTCACCCGATTAATTCACGTCATTGTGTGTAGCAGGCGTTGGCTCTTTTCCTCTCGTTCTGTAGAATTTCATCTCATGACCATGTCACTGTTCACTCTCCTGTTGATGGAGACATTTGTGTTCCACTGTGTGACCATCGCATGATTTGTTTATCCATTCTCCTGTCAGTGGACATTTGGGTCGCGTCCACGTTTTGGCTATTATAAATAATGCCGCCAGAAACGTACTTGTTTGTGCGTCCGGATGGATGGATGAGCTCAGTTCTTTTGGGCGCACAGCCAGGAGTAGGGCTGCTGGACCGCAGGGCAGCATATGCTTAGCTTTAGCAGATAGATTTTTCGAAGTGGTTAAACCAATTTATATTCCCACCAGCGACGTGTGAGAGTTTCTCGCATCAACCACCCCCACCTCTGAAAACTAGTACGGCTGATTCTCAGGCTCCCGGCTTGATCGGGAGGTGCCCGTGTCGCTAAGGGTCCAGGTGGGCATACCTGGCGACCGCACAGACTCCCCGGCGGGGTTTTCCAGGTTTCCTTGTTGCTCTGTCCTCTAACATGGTAGTCACTGTCTTAGTCTGGGCTTCCCCGGAAGCAGACACGGAGATAGATTCCAGTACAGGTGACTTGTTGAAGTGGCCCCTGGAGATATCAGTGGGACAGTGGGAAAGTCAGGCAGAGAAGGGAAGAACGCCCTGGCAAGCCAGTGAGCACTGAGGGCAACTGGAGATTGGTCCCAGGGAGGGACTCTGGGAGCCAGAGCAGAACATGGGCCTCAGCACCATCCACTCCCCGAGAGGAGCGAGAGAGCAGCGGTATTAACACACCAGCTCCCATGGGTCACTGGGCCAGGGGTTAATTCCAGTCCCTCGAAGCCTGCCCTAGGGGTAAGCCGAGAAAGCAAAAGTCACCCTCGACTCCTTCCTCCCCCATACTAAGCAACGCGCTCTGTACTTTTCCTCCTAAACCTCTCTGACTCTATGTCTGCACACGGTCCGAGGCCCAGGCCCACTCCCATCCAGCCGCCAGCCAGCAGTGGGGGGTCTCCCAGTGCCTGGGTTCTAACCTTGGCTCTGTCCCCCACTCCCTGTGTGACCTTCACCCAGAGACCCGCCTCTCCTGGCCTCTACGTCCCCATCCGTCAAAAGGGGACATGTTAGCACTTGCCTCCTAGGCTCGCTGGGAGGAGTCAATGAGTTCAGACCTGCAAACCCTTGTGACTGTGCTCTGTAAGCGTTTTGTTTTAAAAATGAATATAATAATTGCAACCTTGTTACACTCATTCATGGGCCTCAGGATACATCCCAGACTCTGAAAGATGATGAATGGGACTCTGGCCAGTCTCACCTCCACCTGCCCCCCGGACCATGTGGCACAGTAGCCCCCAGAAGACTCGTTGGCCTGGAACCTGTGAATGTGACCTTGTTTGGACCAAGTCTTTGCAGATGTGATTAAGTCATCCCGGATCACCCGGGTGAGCCGAGTCCAGCGACACATGTCCTTGCAAGAAGAGGAGGGGACGGACCCAGGCAACGAGGCCCTGCGAAGACAGAGATGGGGGTCGGAGCACGGCAGTCACAAGCCGAACACCAGGAGCCGCCAGAGGCTAGAAGAGGCGTGGCGGGGACCCTCCATCCCCAGAGCCTCCCGAGGGGCATGGCCCTGCTGATGCCTGGATCTCAGACTCCTCCAAACCGAGAGAAAAGACTTCCGTTGTTTTAAGCCCCCAGTGTGTGGTGGTTTGCTGCAGCGCCCTAGGAGGCCAGCGCACTCTGTAATGAAGCGCTTAGTAACAAAGTGCCCAGCACTGGGTGGCTTAAAATAACAGGATTTCATCCTCTCCACAGTGTGGAGGCTGGAAACGCAAAATCATGGTGTCGGCAGGGCCGGTCCCTTCCGAGGGCTGTGGGAGACTCTGTCCCGGGCCCCGCTCCGTCCCTCCGGTGGTCTGCAGGCAGCCTTTGGCTGCGGCTGCATTGCTCCGGCCTCTGCTTCCTCCCCTCCCGGCCTCGCCCTGTGCGTCTGTCTCGTCGCGCCGACTCCCCCACGCACGCCTCTGTGTCCACATTTCCCCTTCTTAAAAGGACACCGATCATACTGGATTTGTGCCCACCCTCATGACCTCATTTTAGCTTGATCACCTCTGTAAAGACCCTGTTTCCAAACAAAGCCACCTTCCGAGGAAGCAGAGGTTAGGATTTCAACTTCTCTTTTTCAGGGGATAAAATTCAAGCCCCACGATATCCCATCCCCAAGCCCGTCACACGTCCATTGGCAGTTCCCCGTGTAGATCCGGCTCTTATGTGCCGCCGAGTCTTTGCACACGCTCCTTTCTCCTCTGATGATGTGGCAAACATCTTCATTCTCCACCCTCAACAGTACCGCCTCCTCCAGGAAGTCTGCCCTGACCCCGAAAGGCCCAGGCTCGCCGCCCATCATTTGTGCCTGCCACAGTGGCCGGTCATGGCGTTTGCTGTGCAACAGGGAGACTGAGTCCTTGCCGGCGAGCTTGGGTGCTGGGTCCCTGGAGGACAAGGGCCACGTCTCTTGCTGTTGCTTATTCATTTTCCAAACCACTTTGTTGAGGTCTGATTGACATGCTAGAAGCCGTACATATTTAACGCGTACAACTTCATGAGGACACAGCCGTGAGACCATCACCACAAATCTATGCGGTAAAATATCCATCATCTCTGAAAGTTTCCTCCTGCCCCGTTTATTATTGTTATTGTTATGTGTGTGCGATAAGAACACTTGACATAAGACCTATCCTCTTAGCCAATTTTAAGTAGACAACCCAGTAGTGTTAACTGCGGGCTCTGCTTCTATGAGTTTGATTATTCTAAATTCCCCATATAAGCGGCTTGTTTCACTTAGCCCAATGTCCTCCAGCTTCACCTAGGTTGTTGCAAACGGCAGCATTTCCTTCTTTTTAAAGGCTGAATAGTATTCCACTGTGTTCACGTACCACATTTTCTTTCTCCATTCGTCTGTCGATGGGTAATGGGTCGATTCCGTGTCTTGGCTGCTGCGATAGTCCTGAGGTGAACATGAGAGCGCAGATGTCTTTTCTAGATCCTGATGTCAATTTCTGTGGATACATACCCAGAAGTGGGGCTGCTGCATCACACGGCAGTTCTGTTTTTAATTTTTTGAGGAAGCGCCACGCTGTTTTGCATAACGCCTGCGCCAATTTCCATGCTCATCCACAATGTGCCAGGGTTTCCTTTCCTCCACATCCTTGCCAGCATTTACCTTTTGTTGTCCTTGAATAGTCATCCTAACAGGTGTAAGGTGACATCAGATCGTGGTTTCGATTTGCATTTTCTTGCTGATTAGTGATGCTGAACACCTTTCCACATCCCTGTTGGCCATTTGTTATGTCTTCTTTGGAGAAATGTCTATTCAGGTGCTTTGCCCATTTTTTAAATCAAGTTATTTGTTTTTTTATTACTGAGTTGTAGGTCTCTTGCTTCTTCTTGCATAGTTTCCGTTACTCCCCACCCGGCCTGTTGGAAGCAGGTGCTCAGTGATGAATTGTTGAATGCATGATTGGATGAATGAATGAATGAATGAGGCCAGGGCCTTTTTCAAGGTTCTCTGACCGCTTTCCCTGCTGGCCTGTAGGGGAACTTCCAGCAGAGCCCAGTTAGCTTTAGAGCTCACCAGGGGCCCATGCTGACAGCTCCAGGGAGCGCCGTGCACACTCCAAGTGACCGGAAGACAGAGTGTCCTAAAGTAGACACTACGGGTGGGGCAACCTGGAGAAGAGCAAGCCGGCCTGGGCAGGCCCCGGAGCTCAGCTTCTGAGAATCCAATCGTTGCTGTCTTGGGACTGCTTCCCACGGTTGCAGGATTTGCCTTGAAGCTTCCTGATTAAGCCTCTGCCCCCAGCGGGGGACTCCCATCTCTGTTGGACTCCGACTGGGCCCATCGGGGACTGGCACCATCAGCTGTGGGGTTTGCTGGCGGGGGGTCATTGAGGTAGGGCCCTGGCATGGAACAGAGTCCTGGCGGTGGGGGCAGGGTTCCCGGCTGGATGATTCACAAGAAATGTGGAGGTGCCCAGGACCCAGCAGCCGAGGGGGGCTACCCCCACCCCAGGGCTGAAGGGCGGAAGGGCGGGGAGGGCACAGTGCAGCTCAGCAGCGGCCGCACGAGGGCAGGGGCTGAGGGTGCCATTCCGGGGGGGCAGGGCGGAGGCATATGCTGAGACACCTGCGGCCTGGCAATGGGCTGTTCCCGGGCTAAGGCTGAAGGGCCAAGTGCAGGGAGCTGTGTTCCTCTGAGAGCTGGCACCGTGGCGGGGGCCGAGCCCACAGAAGGAAGCAACTCCTGCCAGAAACAGGGGCGTAGAGGCTGGGAAGCCGTGGGGGAAGAAACCTGACCTCTTTCTCTTCTTCCCCCCTTCTCTAGCAGGTAACCTGCCTTCTCCAGGCCCAGCCAGCAAAGGAGCCAGATGACGCAGGGCGGAGGAGGGAGGAGGCTTCGGGCGACCCCACGGCCACCCTCCATCCAGCGGCACTACGAACGCCCGCTGGGAGCTGTGCTGGTGGGAAGGACCAGGGACGGAGCGGTGGAAGTGTCTCATCCACACGAGTGCACACACACGTATACCTACCTGGAGCCGGCCATCACGAAGCCAAGGCCACCTGGCCATCTGGCTGGAGGATGGGAGCTCCTGGACCCAAGGGCTTTCTGGACAGTCCCACTTGATGTCCCTCCTTGGCGTAAGGACTGTCCTGCCACCCCTGCAAGTCCAGGGCCTCCCTGCACAACCGAGGTGGGCACACACTGGGTGACCGACACCCTCGCGTTCCCACAAGGGCGGCAGAGGCCTCTGGAGGGAGGCTGGCCGGGGCAGGGGGGAGGTGAGCAGGGGCGGAGCAGGAAGCAGGGGGGCTGGATGGCGTGGGGGCAACAGGCTGGCGGACAGCGAGGAGCAGTTCCAGCCAACGGGAAGAGATGGCCGAGGCCTGGCTTAGGGCACGGACAGACACAGGCTCCCTGGAGTCACCTTGGCAGCCGAGCGAGGGGCAGGACATACCCCAGCTGAGGATCACTGGGCGCTGGGGATGCCCCTGCTGAGCTGGGGGGACGCTGGAAGGTGACCAGTTTGGGAAGAGGGGTGGAGATAAGGTGTTTCTTCTTGGACATGTCGAGTTTGCCTCTCGGGGACATCTGGGAGAGGAGGGTAGATCTAGCCAGCACCATCTGAACCACCTGGGAGCTCGTCAGAAATGCAGAGTCCCAGGCCCTGCCCAGCACCGCAGGCTCAGAATCTGCATTTCTGCAAGACCCTCAGGTGCTTAGAAGGCACATGCCTTCGATATGCTCTATAGGAGAGCTTCCTAAGGCCTTGCTGAACACAGAACTGGCCTGGGTCTGTATCGCCGGGTCTTACCTGGGCAGTGATTTCGTCCCCCAGGCGACATTTGGCAAGGTCTGGAGACATTTGGGTTGTCATGAATGGGGCGGGGGGTGCCACCGGTGGGCAGAGGCCAGGGATGCTGTCCTGGCTTACAAGGGGCGGGACAGTCCCCGGCAGCAGAGGGCCTGGCCCGTGGTCGACAGCATCCAGGAGGGGCCACACAGTGTGTCCAGGCACTGCCTGGGGCCTCCATGGCTTTGCTCCCCACCAGCCCCCCGGCCCCCACGACACCACACAGAGAGGCCAGACACCGATGAGTCACTTACAGTTTATTTTTGCCTGAAAGTATTTCACATCTCTTTGTACACAGCTACGTGACAGTAGTATTAACCATCGGGGAAAGCAACAGTGCGAGGGGAAAAGGTGGCATGTCTTGTTTCTTCTTTTTTTTTTTTTTCTTTTTAAAATTTTTTGTTTTGCTTCTGCTTCTTCCTGCACCAGAGTGCTGTGAAGTACGGGACCAGAGGGGAGGAAAATAAAACCAAACAACGGAAACAACAACAACGGAAAACAAAACACAGAACGGAACACACTCACACACGCACACGAAATAAAACCTGGCACGTAAAATGAATTAAGACTGAAACCCAATGTCTCTTTTTTTTTTCCTTTTTTAAAAAAATGAGGGCATAGTAGGGGGGTAATAAAGTCTACCTAGCAAAGTATAAAACGACAAAAGCATGGTTTCCATTGAATAAGATTAAATATATATAAAACAATTACATTGACTGTGGGGCGGGGCTGGAGGTGCCGGAGGGGAAGTGTTTGTGCTAAACCAACAGAAAAAGGGGCTGGGGCTAGAGGGGACCCCAGATAAACCATAAACGGGCTGTTCTGTACAGTGAGGGCCTGTTAAGAAAAAGCCGACTGTTTATAAAAGAAACGGAGGTTGGTTTGTCTTCGGAGCAGGTGTGGGGACGGGAGCGTCTTCGTTGCAGTGGTCACGTTTATGGGGGGTGGGCGGTCGGAGGCGACGCATCTCTCTTCTCCCAAGAGACCATGCAGAGAGGCGGCATGCACGAGGGCCACGCGAAGCACACGACGGCAGGGGGCCCACGGTGGCAGTCTTGGTCGGGGACGGGGACAGCGAATGCCAGCGGAGGTGGGGGGCAGCTCTGCGACCGGGCGGGCCGGGGAGGACGGGTGAGCCCCCGCCTTCCGAGTCTGTAAAAGGGGCCGAGAGAGAGGGCTCGGGCCTCGGAGGAGCAAGACTACGCCGTGGGACCCCACTGCTCCCTCCTCGCCCCGGCTGGACCCCACCCCGCGAGGAAGCCGGAGACACCTGGAAATCAGAAACACAGTGGCGGGTGGGTGGGGGGACGGACGGACAGACGGACAGACGGACGAGAGAGCACTAGCATACAGAGTCCATTACGAAAAAGGAATTAATTTTTCCAAGGAGGTTCTTTTTTTTTTTTCTTTGTTTCCTTTAAAAAAAATAACAACAGGACTACCACTAACCCGACAGCTGACTGGCTGACACAGCACTACACGCCAGGGGGGCGGGGGGGCGGGCCAAAGACGTCATAAATAAGATAAGAGGCGGGTCCCAGACCCGCAATTTGTCAACGTGTCTTAAATAGGTGCATTATTTAAATCTTATGTACAACAAGAATCACTTTGCATAGCAATGGCGAGGACACAGGACGGGTGCAGTGACGTGACTGGGTCTTCTTGTCCCAGTGGCGTGGGTGGGGGCGAGTTCGCAGCTCAGCTCGCCGCCTCGAGGGAGGAGGAAGAAAGCATCCTTCCTCCGGCCCGCAACGGTGGCATCGGAGTTGACTTTCCCACACAGCATTAAACACAAAGGCAAAGAAAATCCACGAGGGTCCCCCCCACCCCCGGCCCTCCCCCCGCCCCCTCCCCGACCCGCGGATGTTCCTCCTGTTGCTACGAAGTCCACTTTAGATCAAGTCGAAGGTTCCAATTACGAAGCTAAAAGAATTAGGCGGGGGCTGGGCGTGCCTGTGGACCCCTCCCCACCCCCTCCCCCCTCTGCCCCCAGAAAGACTCCCCCATCTATCTCACAGCCAGGGCGCCGGGCGGACCCCGGACCGGCTGCTCTACAGCTATTAGTCAAGAGTTGCTTTGTCGCAGTCGCAAACATCTTCCTGCCTCAAGCCGGGAGCTTCACCAGGCTTCCGTGTAGCGCACGTCCACCTCCTTCAAATTGGGAAGCTTGGCCTGTGGAGCAGCAAGAAAGGTCCTTGTCACACGTAAGCCATTCCCTTCTGGGTCCTGGCAGTGCCTCGCCCCACCTGCGCGGATGGCCGGGGGTCCCTGACATGCTCCCCCTGCCTGTGCTGTGGGCTCCCTGGGCTCCTGGAGGGCGGGGTGACCTTGGGCAGAGCACAGAGCAGGCGGGATGTGCCCAAGAAACCAGGCAGGTGGCGGGGATTCCTCGCCCTCACTTCCGACGGCTTCGCGTCTCTGGCTCCGCGGGCGGAAGGGCCGGGGTTTGACATTCTGCCACCTGCTGGCTGCGTGGCCCTGGCAGATGACCCAGTCTCTCGGAGCCCAGGTTTCCTCCTGTGCGGAGTCATGAGAGTCTGGTCCCTGGCTGGAGGGACGAGGGAGGGCGCTAGGGACTAAACACCAAGCGTGAGGAAAGCCCAGGGCACCATTAGGTGCTCTACAAAAGGGAACTATTGTTTTCGCGCCGGCTGTGTTCCTGTCACTGTCAGAGACGTGCAGGGCGACGAAGTGGATCACAGTGAGCCCTCTCCACTCGGGGCTCCCCTGCGTCGGGCCCACTGCTCCAGCACACGACTCCACCTGCTATTTCTCAGCACCGTTTCCTGCTTTCCATTCCTGCCGCCCAGAGCCTCTTCCCTTTCTTTCATAAACAGCTGGCTTTTTTCTTAACAAGCCTCCACTGTCCACTGAGGCAGCTGCCTCCTAACCGGTCTCCGGCCCCACGTCCTCCCTCCCCGACTGCCCTGCACGCTGGCCAGCATGGTGTTCCGATGCATGCACGCCCACACACGTGTGCACACGCACACGCCACACATGCACGTACACGTGTGCACACGATTGCTCATTGCTGCTCTCCTGTGTGCCACAACTCTCGGCAGCTCCCCTGCCCAGACAGCGGGTACGGGCCGGGGACCCGCAGTCGCCCGTGCGGTGCCGTACAGCACATTCGGGCCTTTCAAAAACAGGAGGCTGCACAGAAGAATCTAGATTTCCACGTTCTCTGGAAAAACAGGAAGGTCTGGCCAGACTGGGCAGTGAGCTACGCGGCTTTGCCTGCCTGGTACTGGGCGGAGGCCACCCCCCTGATGGGCGGGCAGTCCCCAGTCGGCCCCAGAGCCCCCCGGCGTGGAGGCTGGTCAAAGGCCAGCACCATCGGGTTGGTGCTGTGTCTCTCTCCAATGTGTGAAGATAAAAAAATTGAATGTGATTTTTCTTCCCGAGGCCCCCCTTTCCCGCCTGGTCTCAGCAGTTCTCGGATCTGCAGTGCTCTGAACTCGGGACACTCCAAGGCTGCGACACGGCAGGCCCGGGGCCCTGGCCCCTGCATTCCCGACAGCCCTGAGTGATGCCCACGGCGGGTCCGCGGCCCCCACTTTGAGTTGTGTGGTCTACCCTCCTCGGGGGGCGCTCAGCCACCTGGGCCTGTGTCCCTCCCTGCGTCCCCTGCCTCCTCCCTTGGATCTTGCCCTCTGCCAACCATCCCCTCCTCGCTGACCCCGAGCCCTTGGCCTGCCTCGGTTCGCTGCGCTTGTCTGTACCTGCAGGGACGGAGCGTCCTCCTGGGCAGGGATCATGGGAGCCACACCTCAGTGTCCCCAGCCCCAGCAGCCCGGCACACAGGAGCTGCTCCGCCTGGAGGCTTGACCAGCATGCACGCCTGGCCCCAGGACGCCTGGCAGAGTGGGAGGTGGCGACTGGCAGGGGTGCCCCGAGTCCCTGCTGGCAGTGGACCTCGGCCAAGGGCTGCCAGAGGATTCCCTCTAAGTGGCTTCCAGGGCGCAAAGGTGCCAGCGCGGCTCACGGGTGCCACCTGTGCCTTCTTGCCTTCAGGCCCGGCCCTTCCCCAGCAGGGCACTGACCCTCTGCCGGCCTCGCCTGCTCCTCCTGGAGCTGCTGGCACAGGCCCGGGAGGACGGGGTGGCAGGAGGCTGCTGAACGCCCGGCTCCTCCAACGTCCCCAGGACGTGCTTTTCTGACAACGCGCCCTGCCTTCCACCGCTCCCATCTCCTTCCTTCCCCGACTTTATCTCGCCAGCCCAGCCAGACTGCGGTGCGGCCCTCACCCGCGTGCCCGCGCCAGAGCCGTGCTCGCCCTCCCGCAGCCGCTCCGGCTCCCTCTCAAAAAACCTACTTGCCACCAACGGCCAGAGCCACCCTTTCACAAGCGAAACGCACCGCCCTGCCGAGACGTACGAGGGCTTTCCCAACTGGCCCAGCCTGTCCCCTCTGTCCCTGGCTGTGTTTGCCGTAAGGTCAGTTCTCGCCGAGCTTTTCTGCCGTGGACCTTGCTCTCTCTCTCGCCCCTGCATCTCCGGCTTCTCATCCTTTGTGTCTCGGCTCCTGTGGCCTCTTCTTCAAAGGAACGTCCCCGACTGTCCCACGCCACCCGGGCCTCCCTCCGTCCCACCTATTAACTCCCCGCTGGCTTCCTCTTCACGGCTCCTTTCAACCTGACTTCACCACTCATCTCTCCGCTGGAGAGACAGCCGCCTTCCCTAGGGACTGCCCTGCCAGGGCGAGGCACCGACGCCGGCGCCGGCCACAGGGATGGACGGAGAAATTACCTTCAGATCCTCATAGGTGTCGGCCGAGAGCTTGGTGCTATTCATGTTTAAACTGCAGAGACTCTTCATGGCTGCACGAGGACAGACAGACAGACACAGAAGTCACGCGGGGGAGAGCCTGCAAGGGCGGCTGCAGGTGTGGGGCGGCCCCCTGGAAGGGCTGACTGCAGTGTCCAGCCCCCACGTAGGAGACGGGGTGCGGAGTGGGTCTCACAGGCCAGCAGGGTGGGTGCCCACTCGGCACAGAATCTCTCCTTCGAGCACGAGCTGGTCTGAACTGAGCCTCCGTTCTCTGCCCAGCCGCCCTACCTTCCTGTCCCTCTGTCACGTCCCTTCGCTGGCCGCACCGGCCAGGCCAGGCCTGGGCCATCCACCAAGGGAACCCGGGAAACCCTCCCAGTAGCTGCTGACTCAGGCCCAGCTTCTCGAAAGCAAGCCTCCAGTCACACGGGGAGCGGATCCCCTCGCTGGCTCCCGGATGCGCAGACGGAGGGAGCCGGTGCAGGGACCAGGAATCTGCGCGGTTAATCAGGACACGCTCACCCCCCACCCCTGTGTCACTCCGGTGGAAGTGTCCAAGGGGCACATCTGCTGAGACCCAGCTCCAAACCTCATCTGCCCCCACCTCCCCAGCCATCCGGAACTTGCCAGCGGCCTGGCAGGAGTTGAGGCCACTGTTCACACTGCCCCCCGCCCGGCCGACTCTGATGAAGCCATCTTCACACCCAGCCCTGACACTGCCTCCTGGGAAGCCTTCTCTGACCCCTCCAAGCAGCTTAACCAATGGGTCTGCAAATGGGCGAGCTGGTCAAATGCAGATTTGCAGGCTCAGCGCCTCTGAGATCACAGCCCAACAGATCAGGGTTGGGGCACAGGACTCAGTATTTCTGGGTTCCGTGAGTATTTTGGGGGCTTTCTGTTCTGGCAGCATTTCTCGAACATTAGCAGGGACAGGAACCGCTGGGCACCCGGGTGACACGCAGCGTCTGCGCCAGGTCCTGGGGGGGCCCATGAACGTGCATTTCCGACCAGCTCCCAGGGGGTGCTGCCGCTGCTGGTCGGGGGACCACAGTGGCGATGACCTAGGAACACCATCCTTGACCTCAGTCCCTTGGTGGACTGTGAGTGTCGGGAGGGCATGGGCCGGCGCCACTCACCCTTTCTGTTTCCTCTAGACTACAAGCTCCACGAGGGCACAGAGACACTTTCCCTTTGTTGTGCTCCCGGCACCTAGAGGGGCGCTGGCGGGTGTGCGGTGAACTCTTGTGCAGTGAACGAGGGAATCCCTGTTTCCTGGTACCTAGCGAAGCGCTAGGTGGGAGTCGGCGCTCAGCCCAAGTTCGCGGTCGGGAGGACCGAGTGAAGCGGCCCAAGGTACTCACAGCTCAGGGCCAGCAGGCCGGCGTCGGTGACCGGGGTCTCGCACAGGTTCAGCACCTGCAGCATGGTGAGGTGTTCCGACAGGAGCCGCAGGCCGGCGTCTCCGAACTGTGGGGCACAGAAACCCTCAGCCCTCTCCAGGCCAGCCCGAGAAATGACGACGCCCGGGCTGGGGCAGAGGCGGAGGAAGGGGACGGCACAGCGCCGTGGCCCGCCAAGACTCGGGCGCTGGGCTGCTCCTACATCCTCCAAAGAATCCCACGTGGGCCAGGCAAGGACATTCTCTGGGAGTTAGTTTTGCCTCCATCAAGGAGGGATTCAAACTCAGTGACTCCAAAGCACCTTGGTGGCTTCACCCGCTGGATGGGACCATGGGAAGCGTAGGGCTAGACCTGGACGCAGGAGGCTGCTGGGACCGGCCCAGGCGCTCTTCTGCAAGACCAGGGCTATGGCAGAACCCAGGCCCACGGGCACGGAACGAGGACCACAGAAGCTGCCCTGTGCCCAATGCACGGCAGCTCGGCTGATACGGAGCCTGGGCTCAGCACGCATCGAGGCTGCTGCAGCTGTTACCGTGACACGAAGCCCCGCAAGCCGCCTGTGCACTCCCCAGCAGTGAGAGCCAGCTCACGGCTCAGCCCCGCTCCGCACCCGAGGACTCTGGTGCTGGGCGTGTCCCTGCCCTGGGCCTCAGCATTTCCAACTGAGAAACGGGCCATCGGGCCTCGTGAGGGTGTCGGCCTCTGGCCTGGGGGAGTGGGTGCCGAGCCCCCGGGAGGGGTGTGTGGTCATCAGTGGCCGGGCCCCTGGGCTCTGGGGAAAAGGCCAGACACAGAGGGGGTGCGGCAGGGAGGAGGGCGCAGGTGGGAGGATGTACCTGGGTGGACCACAGGTTCAGCTGCTTGAGAGAAGGCAGTTTGATGAGGTGCTCAGCGCAGGCACTGGTTACATTGGTGAAGGCCAAACTGAGGTTCTCCAGGTTTCCGAAGGAGCCAGAGCTCAGCAAACGAGCCAAGTCAGCGTCCTGCGAGAGACAGGCAGGCGGGGTCTCCAGGCGGTCCGGCCGCTGGGAGCTCCCCGAGGCACTGAGCCCGCCCACCTCCCCTCCTGGCGACAGGGCACTCGCCCTCGCCCTGCGAGAGCTGTTCCTGGGGGCGGCACATCCCCAGGCACTGAGGTGGCGGCTCGGCTGGGAGGGCTGGGCCAAGGGGTATGTCAGGGAGGGAGGGGCTGCCCCACGCCCGAGGTGACAGCTGCCAGGCGGAGGAGAAAGCCTTCGCTGCTGTGACTCACACCCTGAGTCACCAACTGGGGTGTTCCAAGGCCACGTTCCTCCCACAGGCGTGTGTGTGTCTGTGCGCGTGTGTGACGGGCTGCCTCGCTCTCCTGGGCAGCTAGTGCCCGTGTCCCGCATGCAAACGCTGAGGCCACACTGGACTCCAGTGGCTGAAGAGATCGGCAAACGACTGAGCGCTAGAGCATGAGGTTCTAGAGGGCAACGTCCATCTCCCTTCCATCCTGGAGCGTCGGCTGCCGCCTGGCTGCCCTGAATTAAGGCTGACTTACCAGCCTCCCTTGCAGCTAGGTGTGGCCCCATGTGCTAAAACCTGGACAATGAGATGTAAGTGGGTGTGTAAAGTGGAACCTCCAGGAAGGTTCTTAAAGGGAAGGGATGTGCTCTTTGCCTCTTCCTCCTTCCTGCTGGCTGGAATGGAGGCAAGGTGGCTGGAGCTTAAGCAGCCCTCTTTGTCCATGAGGCAGAAGCCACGTGTCAAGCACAACAGGGCAATAGATTGGCAGGAAGTAAGATCCCTGAAGACCTTGTAAAATGGGAATGGTGATAACCATGTACCTCATAGGGTTGTTGTGAAGACAAAAAACTAACAGTACAGTATCCAGCACATAAATGTTCCATGTCATTATTACCATTATTATTAACAAAAACTGGTAACATGCTAACATCATTATCACCCCACAATCTTTATCATGATATTTCAATGCTCTCTTTGGTTTTCATTTTTCTTCCTGCAACGCAGTTACCTCCTGGAAGAGCTGGCCTGTCAGGTACCAGGGTTCCCTGTTCCCCTCCCCCATCACCTCCCACAGCACCATCCGCTGCTCCCCAGCAGGGAGGACCAGCCCCCGCCCACCCCATAGAGAGAAACAACCCACTCACTGTGGACTTGGAGGGCAGTGTCAGCCTGGTGGGCCCACCTTTCCTTTGCTGCAACAGAAACCGGACTGGTTACTACCCGCTCTTTCCCTGAGTCTCCACCCTGCCCCTCCGCCCCTGTAACACCGCTCAGGGAGCCGCCACTATTTTCTTGGTGGCAGAAGGCACCACGGTGGTCCTGGTCTCAGGGCAGATCCTGAGACTCGGTTTGAGCGTGGGCAGTTTATCAGGGAAGGGATCCCACGAAACAGCAGTGGGGGAGTGGGGCAGCCAGACTGTGGACATTCGCTCTGGAAGGGGTGCTATCGATCCAGCGATTACTGGGGACACCAGCTCCAACTCCCCCTGGGCCTTGGGACAATGACGGAGAAGCCACGTCTGAGATTTGGGGACAGCCCACCCAAGAGTAAGGGACTGGGGTGTTTATAACCCTGTCTCGGGAGCCAGTGGCTGAGGCCTGCTCCAGATCAGAGCAAGAACCCCCACCGCTCCGTCCTGCTGTGCACACGTGTGTGCGTGCATGCGCGCGGATGGAGGAAGGCTTCGGCAGAGGTGTGGGCGCTGGCATCTGGAAGGCGGGCCCAGGCACTGAAATGGGAGTCTAAGGGATGTGAGGGGGGAGGGTGGGCAGTGACAGCGAGACAGGATCATCCTGGCCAGGCAAGTATGAGCTGTGTGACTCTGGGCCAGCTGCTTTACCTCTCTGTGCCTATCTTTGATCACCTGGGAAGTGGCAGGTAATAATCCCGACCTACCTGGGTTGGAGGATATTCAGTGAGATGGGCCCCGCGCAGGTGCAGGTAATAGTTCTGGGCTCTGCCCCACTGCACCCCTGGGTGCTCGCTCTGGCCCGCCCAGCCCAGCGCCCCCGGGACAGCCTCCGTGGCCGAGGACTCACCAGCTCCTTCAGCTCCCGCTGGCGGTCGCACAGCTGCTCGTACATGCGCTTCCCCACTTCCGTGCTCTCCAGGGTCGAGATGATCTGCAGCTGGGTGTCGTTGTTGTCGATGATGTTGTACTCCAGCATCAAGCACAGGATCTGCCCGGAACCGTGGGCCACGTCACGGCCCGGCCCGCGGCCCTGGGCGAGGGGCTCAGCCCACCCAGCAGCCCATGAGCTGAGCACGCTCTGGGCGCCCCGACGGCTGTATTGACAAAACCAGCAAGCCCGCTCTCCCCTGCCTGCATCCCTGGCTGTGTGGCGCTGAGCGAAGCACACGCCAGCTTCCCGTCGCACAACGGGAACGTTGGTGCACACGCTGAGTGCGGGAATGGTGTGTGTCGGGCCCCGAGTGTTGGCAGAGAGCCCCAAAGAGCCCTCTTGCTGTTGTCCCCAGTTCTTCCCCCAGTGACTGGCACGGTGGGGGAGGTGCTCCAGAGAAGCCGCCTGGCTGGGCTGGGGCCGGGGACACATCTGCCACAGGCTGCTTCCAGGACGGCCTCGCGCTGCACACGCTGCTCTCCTGCCTGGGCCAACATGCTGAACGGCCCTGCCTAGACACCTTTCCAGCTACTTCTTCTTTCTTTTTTTTTTTTTTTTTGAGACAGGGCCTTGCTGTGTTGCTCAGGCTGGTCTCAAACTCCTGGGCCTAAGCGATTCTCCTGTCTCAGTCTCCTGAGGAGCTGGGACTACCGATGCCACCATGCCTGGCTCTCCTGTGACTGCTCACTTGCCAAGGACAGCCCACCCGGCCTGAGCCCCGCAGCTCCTCTCGCCTGCCTCCTGCTCCCTGCTCAACCCTCTCCCACCACCCGAGTCCCCGTCACAGGGCAGTCAGGACTAAATCCAAACTCCTCGCCACACCGTGGCACCTACTGGGCTCTTCACACATGTTCAACAGGATCCCAAGCCCCTCACCCTGGTTCACTATGTTCCAGCCACCCAGCATCTACCAAGCCTCTCCCTGCCACAGGGCCTTGGCACGTGCTGTCCCCATGGCCGGCCCTGCTCTTGCCTTCCCGCTGACTCCTCCTCAGTTCTCAAACCTCATGTACCCCCCCTTCCATGAGGTGGTTTAAAACGTGCCTGCAAATTCTTGGACGCTCTTCCCACCGAAAGCTGGAGTCTCATTCCCACGCCCTGGTCTAAGGGCCAGCTTGGTGGCTCACTTCCAGAGAATAGAATGTGGGGGACGTGAATCACCCAACTCTTGAGGCCAGTTAACAAGGCGACACGGCTTCTGCCTGG
This sequence comes from Indri indri, assembly GCA_004363605.1. NCBI lineage: Eukaryota > Metazoa > Chordata > Mammalia > Primates > Indriidae > Indri > Indri indri. The sequence continues at coordinate 24,619 of RJWJ010011659.1, read as the reverse complement.
TTTTTCTCAGGACAGTTGCTCTGGGAGTCCCAGGCTCCTGGGGACTTTGGAGGGGGACGGGGGAAAGAGGAGCAGGGACGGGTGATGTGAGGGAGCTCGGGCGTGTGCTTCTCGGCAGGTGAGCAGGCTGCCCCAAGGCCACACGTGGAGGGGCCGGGGTGTCCCCACTGCTCCAGCCTTGCTGTTTGCGTCCCCTCAGGCCAACGCAGGGACCTCTGGAGATGGCCCGACCCAGCCCCATCTGCCTGCGACCACGTGAGACCCCGAGTGAGAACTGCTTGGCTGTGCCTGGGCACCCCAAGATCCAGGAGCAAAACAAACAAGTGTCGTGATTCTAAAGCCCCCATTGGGGGTGGGTGTTACACAGCAACAGATGAACGACAGACACCTCCGCGACCGCTCCGACCGACACACTGTACCACAACTATGGCTCCCACCAAGCTCAGGAGGGCTGGGCCTGCACCCGCCTGGCCTGCTGCCCTCCTGGAACTGCTCCTGGCTCCCGGAGGTCCTCAGTCCACAAGGACGAAGGGACAGAGAGCCGGCGGCCTTGCCGGGGGCCTCGGGCCAGGGCTTACCTCCACCATGGTCTGGTTCCCCCTCAGCGCCAGGAGCATGCAGGGTCCCAGCTTGTTTTCCGCCAGGGAGAGCAGGAATTTTTTGGTCTTGTAACAGGAGCCCATGAGGATATGCACCTGTGGGACAAGAGGGCTCAGGTGAAGGGACGGGGATCTCGGGGGACTGCAGCCCCTGTGCAGGCTCCAACATGCTGGAAGGAGCGTGAGCCGGGAGACATCTAAGAGACCCGCCCACACCCTCCCAGACAGCTCGGTGTTCTGCCATCACCGGATCCGTGGGGATGCGCGACCCCACTGACAATGCCGTTCAGTGGGGAGAGGCCTCAGGGATGTGACGCTGAGTGACACTAGCCAGTCACAAAAGGACAAATAGAATCTGACTCCTCTCACGTGAAGTTCCTGAAATAGGCAGACTCACAGAGACAAGGTAAAGCGGGCGCTGCCAGGGCCCCGGGCCTGGGGAGCGGGAGTCGGTGTTTCACGGGGGCCGAGTCTCAGCTCGGGACGGTGAGCAAGCTCTGGACGTGGACATTGGTGATGGTTGCGAAACAACGTGACTGTATTTAATGGCACTGAACTGTACCCGTAAAAATGGCTAAAATGGCAACTTTTATGTTGTGTGTATTTTACCACAATGGAAAAAAAAAGCCCCGTCCCCAGGTCCCCTCGCGAGTCAGCTGACATTGGTTCTCTGAGTTCCTAGCACTGTTGGAACCAGGTGGAAATTTCTGGGTGGCCCTCGCTTGGGGGGTATGCGTGTGTGGGATGGGGCCGTGACGGAGCCCTGCTGCCCCGCCAAGCCCTCTGCGGGCTCCGAAGGGTGTTCTGGGGAGACCACCTGCCCCAGAAACCCAAGAACTGGCAAACTCTGCTCCACCTTGGGGTACGTGTGGGGCGGTCTTTGTTTGTGGTCTGTGGCGGGTGGGGACCCAAGGGCAGGGGTCCCCAACCACCCGGCTCGGGGAGACACAGGCGCTGTTCTTCCTCCCACTGCACGCAACGGCAAACACCCTTCGGTGGTTGGAAATGGCAGCCTGATCCAGGGATGTCTTCCTCGCCGTGTGTCTCCATGGAAACAACGCATTTCCATCCCAGTGGCTGCTTCCTTCCCCGGGTGTGTTTTTTCTGCTCCATCATTAACAACCCCGGCATGCAAATGCAATCTCTTGGCTGGGAAGCTGCCAGCTCCCCGAGCTCTCCCTCACCGAGTCCCCGCAGCAAGGGGCGGGGGGACCACTGAGCGTTGCCATGGTGAGGCTGTGACATCAGAGGAGAACCCTTGAGAGGCGGCTGTGCGCGCAGGAGGCGGTGCGGGCGGGCAGGGCCCAGGCTGTTCCAGGGCACGCCGGGCACTCGAAAGCCCTCCTGGGGCAGCCGGCGAGGAGCGGAGGGGAGGGCGCAAGGAACAGGGCCTAAAAATAAGCCCCTCTCCAGAACGGCTCCCAAGGCAGCGTCTCAATGTGTCATCCCCATCAGACATCCCCGCTAAGTTCGCTGCGGAGAGCTCTGTGAAGCGCTCGCCCCACTAACCAGCCGCCCAGAGAGGCGAGAATCACCACTGCGTCGTTTTCCCGCACGGCTACACCGCGCCGGGCCCCTCACGTCCGCTGCATCTCTTACCCACCCGGGGAAGAGGAGCTCGTATCCCTTTGTTACTGGGTTTGGCCTGGGGCTGGAAACAGGAGGCCTGTGTGCCCTCAAGCAAGTCCCTGAACCTCTCTGGGCCTGTTTCAACACAGGTGTGATTACGCAATAGGGTTGCTGTGAAGGTTAAACAGGGTGGTGCCTGTGAAGTGTAGGACACAGTGCCTGGCACAAAGAAAGTACCAGAAGTCACCATGGATGCAGTTATCGGTTTGGGGACCTCAGACCCCTCATTGCAGTAGGGACGATCACCCTGACCTCGACGCCTGGCTATAAGGATGGAATGAGCTGGGGGACTCGTGGTACCGTCCAGAATCCCTTGTATGTAACACACCAGGACAATTAGCTGTGTGATCTCGGGCAGTTAACGCCTGGGCTTCGGCTGCCGTGTCTATAAAATGGGGTAAAGCCTGTGTCGCCTCCGCACGGCACTGAGTGAGGCTGAGCGAGAGCGGGACTGTCCAGCTCTCGGCTTGGAGCCTGCTCAGAGAAGAAACGAGCAAGCAACAGTTGTGGTCCTGTCGTCGCCACCCTCACGTGAGCCTCGTGTCAGCCTGGGAACTCCCGGCCGGCCACTGCGGGCTCGGTGCAGCCGTGCGACTAGTCGGGAGGGGCAGGCCCTGTGTCTGCCAGGGGCCCGTGTCTGCCAGGGGCTCCCAGCCCGGGGCGAAGCGCGCAGCCCCTGGCGGGGCAGGGTCGTGTACCATGCTTGCGAACAGCTCCCCGTCGTCGTCACAGGCCACCCCTCCGGGGCTGTAGAGCTGGAACCAGCCGTCCTTGCCGGCCCGCACGCTCAGCAGGCACGAGTGGACCTGCCGGACAGAGGACAGACACGGCCAGTCAGTTTCACGCAGCCCTGGCGACAACGGCGACCATGATCCCTACTCACTAACGTTAAAGGCTCGGGCAAGTCCTGCAGTTAAGAAACCTGTTTAAATTTGTTTTGCCCAGCAGCTGCCAGCCTTCCACCAAATTCCACGAAAGACCTTTTGGGAAACACCGTGGTCTCCACGCCAGGGACTGCCAGCCACTGGCCATCAGCGCCGGCAGGGGGGCAGGCCTGGCTGCACCAGGGCAGGGAGATGCCCAAAGCGGCTGCCCAGATGCAGCCCCTGCGGCTGCGCCCTCTGGGCGGGGCCGTTTCCCTTGTCCCCTGTCTCTGTGTCTCTAACTCCTCGCTCTTGCTCTCTGTCCTTCCTCTGTAAACCTCTCCCCTCTCTCTTTGGGGTTCTGCTGCCCCAGCGCTGACCCGCCTCTCGGGTGTCTGCCTTTCTCCCTCCCGACTTTCCTGCCTCCGCTGCATGGGCGCTGTCTCCCCGGGTCTCTGTCCCGCTTCTCTCTCTCTGTCTCTCTCTCTCTCTCTCTCTCTCTCTCTCTCTCTGACTCTGCTGCCCTCTCGTCAGGCCCCGCCCCCACCTCCCTCTCTGGGTCTCTGTCCAGGGTGGGGGCGGCTTCAGTGCCAAAAGCACAGCCCCCCGGCCCCGCCCCGGGGCTCTGCGTGGGGGTGTGTGTGCACGCACATGTGTGTGCACGCGTGTTTGGAGGAATTCCACTCCGCTCTGGCCCCACCGTGATTACAGGGAGACAGAAACACAAAGGCCTTTGTTTTTCCCTCCTCCCCATTCTCAGAAGAAAGCGGAGAGACCTTCCTGACGGTTTCCTTTACGAGTAAAGGACAATCCGCTGCCCAGAGTCGCTGACTCGCAGACGCTCAACTGATCGAGACCCACACACAAGCAAACAGAAAACAAAGGCAGTGGCTTGTATTTTTTTCTGAGTTGGAAGAATACCAAGGGTTCCCTTATCCACTTCAGAGAAATGGGGACTCAAAGATATAAAACGCTATTTGATACATACAGCAGGGAATTTAAAAGAAAACAACTTTGGCTTCATTTAGGAGGGAGAAGCGGGCAGTGGGGAGAGAAGTGTGAGGAGGAAGAGGGAGAGAGAAAAGGAACCGCAGAGAAAATAAAAGCCAGAGGCCGACTGCACGAGGGCCTCGGTGGCCAGGGCACCGGCGCCCCCCTGACTTGGGGGTCCCTTGGGGCCTCGTGCCCGTCACCCCGGTTTGGAAACTTCCCCTCTGCAGCCGGCTCTGCCTGTCCACTCTGAGCAGCAGCTGGTACCACTTTCGTTCTCCCAGCTTCGAAGTCCGTGCTGGGCACACAGGCTCACTTTCCGGGGGAGTTCGGAGACTGCCGTCGCACGCAGCAGGCAGGACTTCAGTTTAAGGAAAATGGAGACGGTCTCTGGTACCCGACCATTTAAAAGCGCCACGGCCAACGTTTCTGCTTTTCCCACCGTGCCTGAGGGTCACTTTCAGAATCGGCGTTTAGAATCATGGTGTTCTAGAACTAGATCCTTCTGGAACTAGGCTTTACAGTGTGGTGTGGAGACCAGCACATCGGAGCCTCCTGGGATGCTTGTTCGAAACGCAGATTCTTGGCTCGCCCAGGCCCAGCGAGCTGGAGCGGTGAGGGAGCAGCTGGGGGGGCTGCTTTTTAACAAACTCCTCGGGTTTGAGAACAGCTCTAGAACAGCTAGATTTCGAGCCCAAGGAACCGTGGGTTCTGAGTCACAGCGACCTGCACTGGTTGCACACGGGCGAGGCCTTGGTGTCTACACGTCCCCACATTCCTTCTCAAACCCCACTCCGCACCCTCCTGCCCAGTACTGGCTTTTCCAGACCGGGTCAAGTTTCACAGCCCAACCTCCACCTGCTTAAGGTAAGTCCAGCCAGGTCAGTACCACCTTCTCCAGGAAGCCTCCCAGGATGGAGTGAAGAAAACTCACTCTCCTCTGCGCAGCCTTCTCCTCGCTCTGCCGGGGGCACGTGTGTCAGTCTCTGGTCCCCACTGCACCCCAGAATCCATGCGCACAGAGAGGGCTGGGAGCTCCACAGGGCGGGAAGGCTCATCACACAGCGCAGGGAGCCAGTGAGCTGGTCATTAGCACAGCTCTGCAGCTAGGCTTCTTGGCTTTGAGTCCTGCCTTAGCCACGGACCAATGGTGCAACAGTGGGGATGGAACTTAGCTTTGGTTTCCTCAACTCTGAAAGGGTCATTCTGATGTAACGTGGGGATGACAGAACCTACTCACAGGGTCGTTGTGAGCAGTAAACGAGAAGACGAACGAGACTGACACAGGGTGAGTACACGCTGAGGGCCAGGTGCCGCTGTTAGGGGCGCACGGACACCATGGCGGGAGAGCAGCTGCAGGCTGGTTCCCAGCCCACCAACATCCCTGCCCGCTTGTGCGCATGGGCTCTGGGGTGGAAGGCGGAAGCCCAGCTTTTGTGAGGGACAGAGAGACCCCTCAGGGAGGCCCTTGGTCACCATGCCAGGAAATAAAAACCTGGCTCGGATTCCTTCCTCAGCCCACTGATCCACAGAACAGCAGGACCAGACAGGATGAAAACGCCGTCCCGAGCCGGTTGGGAGCCCCACATCGGCCCACCCTAATCAAGGCCTCCGCTGCGTGGAGAAACCACCGGCCAGCAGGAAACCACCTCTGGCTTGCCTGGGTTTACAGTAGAACACGGACATCAGAGGCCGGGCTCCGACACCAGGGTGGGGCTGTGTTTATGCACAAGGCAAGGAGCCTTTGCAAACCATCTGAATGCCCGACGGTGACAAGGAGGCCCCTGCCAGAGCCTCGGAAGGCCTCTGAGAGGCCCCTACGTGTCCTGCCATCCCCGGATAGCGGACCCAAGATGTGGAAAGAAAGGCCTCACCTCTTGTCGCGGGTCTTCAGCAAACCTCTGAATCACGTACTTCAGTTCCCTGGAAGAGAGGGGCAGGGCGGTGGAGTCACCCCAGGGTCCCCAGCTGGAAGGTGTGGGGCCAGGGAATGGCTGGGAGGGGCCAGGGAGCCAGGCGGGCCGACAGGTCCGGGCAACGCCGGGATGGGCTTGGACACGTGTCTCAGGAGAAAGTGCGTGCCACGGAGGAGGGGCCAGGAGGAGGCCGGCCGCCAAGGGAGGACCTCCGGACAGAGGCCAAGCGTACCAGGAGGTAACGAGGGTGGTGCCCAAATACTCACTTGGTGAACTTCTCGTGTGCGAGAGCTCTGCGACAAAAACAAAGGAGAAGCTGGCGGTTAGCGGGGCACTTCTGAACAGCACAATGTTCCAAAGACTTTCCTCTGGGGACGTCCAGACTCTATGTCTGGTTGGAAAAATGACGAGGAAGGTGGGAATGAAGGGCCGACATTTTGTCCCTGCTCGAAGCTCCAAAACAAAGGCCCCCTTTGATGAGGCTGAGGACCACAGTAACACGAACAGACTGAGTCCCCCAAACCGCCCAAGCCCCCCCGGGGCCCACGCCTGCGAACAGGAGGCGCTGAGCCGTAACTGGCGCATGAGCACGTGCAGGTGTGTGGGGGGCTCCAGGGACCCAGGTGTGTTCGTTAGTTGTTCCACAACGAGGGGCTCCGCACTCATTACCGCCCGCATCGGCGCGGCCATCGGGGACCACTGTTCCAGGCGAGCTGCATCACGGGCCACAGCCCGTGCCCGGCCTGCGGGGACAGGCTGCAGCCAATGACGCCACTGCTCTTCCGAGACCCCAGCGCCTCTCAGGAGTCGGATTTCTCCAGTCTCCAGTCCTGGGGGCCCTCGGGGAGCGGCCAGGCCAGCAAATGGGGCAATTACTCGGTGTAATGGGCCCTTGCAGAGCCGCGTTTCGTAAACAGGGCCCCCTAATCGGCTCCTGAGAGAGCCTGGCTGCCCCCTGGGGCCTGGCTTCTTCGAAGCTATTGAAACAGAGACCCGGAGGCATTTTAGGGCCTGGTTGTTTAGACAAAGCCTTCTCCTCAGGCCGTCGTCCACCAGACAGCGTTCTCCCCGCTTTGCTGTGATAAACTCAGTACTGGGGTGAGGGCTGGCGAGAGAGAGATGGAGGCTCCATTTCGGGCCGTATTCGCCATGGAGCCCGAGCTGGGCACCTGTCCTGGGTGTAATAATCGCTCCCAGCATCTCCCTGTGGCACGGCAAGCAATGCCACACGCGGTACACTGTGGTTGTCACCATCCCCCTTGGAGAGAGGAGACGTGGGTGTCACTGCTCCCGCCTGGTGCATGATGGAAACTGCTGACTTTACTGCACGCGAGGCGCCGCGGGGAGGGCCGTGTTTGCACTCTCAGCTCCGCGAAGCCTTGTAACAATGGGAACGGGCGGAACCCACAATCTCCCCATTTTCTAATTCCCCCATTTTCAGGGTGGGGGATGTGCTTCTCCAGGGGTCCCACAGCTGAGGATGTGGTTGGGCTGGGACCGACGTCCCCTTGGTCTACCCGCTGTGATACGGCAGGTCCCCTGAATGACTGCTCCCCACTAAGGCCTTAGTGCACGACTGAGGCTCTTCTGACAGCTCAGAGGGTTCCAGGGACGCGCGTGGGACTTACTCTTTGGGGAATGGAATGGGTTGAAGCAAACTGGCCAGAGACGGTCTCCAGTCATCATAATCCGACCTAGGACGAGAGAGCGTGACAGTCAGGTTTGGTCGGGACAAGGACAGGTTTATGATGTGCTGTCCCAGAAGGAGGGATGAGAGCCCGTAGGAGTCAGGTGGCACCGACTGCTCTACACACTCCAATCTCCGGGAAGCCGCGAGGACAAGCAGCCTGATGCTCGCGGCGTGGCCACGAGTCTGACCGACAGAACCTCTCCAGAGCCTTCCCTTTGGCAGCTGGAGTGCGTTAGCGTCTAGTTCAGGATTTCACACCCCTCGCCTCTGAGCGAGGCTACACTATCACGTCCGTTCCCTCTTTTGAACCATTAGGCGTGCGAAGGGCTGAACTGTGGTCCCCACTTCTGCTCGTATCCTGAAGTTCTAAGCCCTAGGACCGCAGAATGTGACTATGGAGAGATCTGGTCTTTAGGTTAAACTGAGGCCACTGATGGGTGTCCTTATAAAAGGGGAAATCTGGACACAGCTTCACCAGGGCTGTGCGTGCACAGGAGACCACACGCAGCGGGGACGTGCCACCCACAAGCCTCAGGAGAAACTTGCCCTGCTGACACCTTAATCTTCGACTTCCAGCCTCCAGAACTGTGAGAAAATAAATTCCTGTTGTCTGAGCCATGAAGTCTGTTATGGTAGTTCTAGCAAACTGGTACAGGGGCTTAGGCTGGGACCGCAGAGCCAGTCTACCTCCAATTGACCAGAAGAACTGAGTGGCAAATCTATAGACCGGTTCATAAAAAAATAATAATTCCGTGCTGTTTATTTGGAGTTTGGGTCAACCCTCCTGATTTGTATTGGATACTTCTATTCTTGCTTCCCGACAAGTAAGAACATTTTTACAGTTATGCTAATGACAGTAATAACAACGATGATGCTGAGAACAGCTACAACTTCACCAACACGTCCTGCACGCATTGCATTATGCTGAAGAGCTTTACCTTGGTTCATTTGCTCTTTGCAAAAACACAATGAAGTCAGTATGATTAGCCCCATTTAACAGATGAGGAAAAGTGAGGCCCAGAGAGGTCAAGCAAACTGTGCAAGCTAACACAGTGGTGGCTGGTAAGAAATGAAACCCAGGCTTCTCTGACTGCAGACCCTCGGCTCTCACAGCCCTGACAGACTGAAGCTGAGATCTTAGCAAAGCCTAACACCTGCCTGGGCAAGGAAAGGGGACTAAACTTCAGTCAGAGCAAGAGCAGAAAGTGCCATACGTTTAACCCTTTCACAAGGGAGCCTTCCTCCCACGTTACATGCGAGGCCAGCTGGGAGAGGTAAGCTACCCACTCCGAGTCATCCACACAGCCAGGAAGAGGTGACGGGGGCCTCAGAACCAGGTATTTCAGGTTCTGCCACACCAGTGTCGGGTTAAACCGGGCACGAGACAGTCACGTCCTGTCCAACCCTGGCGAGACTGTCTGACAGTGGAAACCACAGTCGCATTGATAACAACAGCTGCACGTCACTGAGCACCCACTGGGCGTTGGGACCTGTACCCAGCGCTTTGCCTTTACTAGCTGATGGGACCTGCCCAGTGGCCCCGAGAGTGAGTCCAGATTACAGACAGGAGCAGTTAAACAACTCGCTGAGTGTGACCATGGACTGGAGCCCTGCGGAGGTCACAGGCGGGGAAAGCAACAGCTTCCGACTCCTGGAGGTCAACAGGGCTATGTCCCAACCTACCAGCACAGCTACATACAGAAGCAAATTTTTCTGCCAACTCTTCCCCCCCAAAAGCTGGGAGGGCCCAGAAAACTAGAGGGGCATGCCAGTGACTCAGTCTGAGACGAGATGGATGTATGCCACGCAGCAAAGCATTCACACGTGGCCCCCAGAGACCAGAATCATGACAACCCCCTCTCTATAGATAAGGACAACCAAGGCTCAGAGATGTTTCCTGATTCCCCTAAAGTCACCAGCCGGTGGTTGAGATTTGACCTCAGGTGCTCTCTTACAGGGAGCCCAGGGCCCACACTGACCTGGGGTCCCTGGCCGCTCTGGCTTCAGGGACTTGGCTGAAGAGCAAGCCCAGAGCTGGGCAGTTCTCACCGACCACTCTAAGCCAGGCCTGGCACCTCCGAGGGCCCAGAGCTTAAACTCTCACACACACAGTGGAGGGGTGGCCGCTGGAGCTGCCCCACCCGAGCCACAGAACTGTCCTTGGTGCTCCCAAGCTCATGCGCATTTCACCTCCGACTAGCCCAGGGGAGGCTGGGTCTTTCCTCTGCAACCCCCGTGTTGGGCCCCGGGACTGGCGGACAGTTGGCGCTCAGAAGAGGACTCAGAAGAGGACTGCTGAACCAAAGTTCCAGGCACACTGGGCCTGGGCTGGGACAGAGCCTGGGGCGCGTGTTTCACACTGCAGTGGAAGGGGTATTGGCGAGTCTCCATCCTACAGGACGGTGGGTGTCACCGGGTGCCAGCTCGAGTGGGAGGCATGCTCACCGCCTGACTTGGACCGGGGCCGCAGGTGCGAGTCTGGCACGAGGGGGCATGTGGACCCCTGTCCTGTGGCCCATGTCAGGGGTGCTGCAGTCAGATGCTCCACTGGCACCGGCAGGTACGCCCCTGGGAAAGGCTGGGGTGCCTGGACCTGGGCCGGGCAGAAGGAAGGCCCTGGGACCCCAAGCCTGATTCTTGGTCCTACAACCCTGCGATTCCCTTACGTTTAGAATTCAGTGCTTCTCAACCTTCTTTCATCACCTCTCCCCGCCAAGGAACTTTCTAGACTTTTTTTCCTAATTGGCCTCCCACCCCATACAATTTCATGCCTCAGACATCCTGCGTATTTGTTTGCATGCCCCGTGTCTAACTGCGCCTTATATAGAAACAGAGAAAGATGTTTTCACCCCCAAGGACAAACACGCTCTGGTTGGCAATGGTCGGTTCAGATAACCCCTGGACGAGGGCTTTTCCCGCCCCAGCTTCCTCCAAACAGACCCACGATAAAGTGGTGGCCTTCAGAACCCAGATCACACCCTGGAAGGTTCTGAGGAAAGACGCAGATGCCAGACGCTCAGAAAAGAATTGCCAGAAAAGTCTGTGGCCTGCGATAAGTTTAAGGGTGATGCTGAGTTCAGCCGGTGTACTCGCTACGCCGTGTACTGGGCCCGGGTTTGCAAACTTTAATCTCCGGACGTCGTGCGAGGAGGGGACAGTGAGACAGTGAGACACCGTCTGAGTTCAGTCGCAGGAGGCTCGGCCGAGGGCGCAGCAGGTCGGCTGGCCCACGGCACCCGAGGACGGAGGCGCACGCGCTGTGCTGCCCGTGGCCCCGCAGCCCAGGGAACTCAGAGGCCTGTGGGATGCAGGTCAGGACACGGAGACCTCTCCTCTGCAGCTGGCCTGTCTTCCCTCCGAAAAATCCCCTTCCACCTTTCCTCCCACCTGTCACTGACTCTTACGGTTTCCAGAAAATCTAAACGTGGTGACAGCAAACCTGGTCTACAGCGCCTGTCCTGTGCCACGCCCTCCGCGAGGGCTTCCCAGGCGCCAGCCACACTTCTCCCAGTGACCTGTGGGGTGGCGCTCTTGACATCCCCATTTTACAGGCAGGAAAACTGAGACTCGGTGGGCTGCAGCCCTGGCCCAGGCCACACAGCTGCCGAGAACTGGGGTCTGGACCCAGGAGCCGCCTCGCGTCTGTGCTCCTCAGTGACATGGCGTCTCCCAGGGAGAGTGGCCCAACTCACGCCTATGGAGGAAGACGATTTCCCCATATCAAAAAGAACACTTAGTTTTTCTTTTCTTTTACTTTTTAAAAAATAAAGTATGTTCTGCATAGAAATGCCATTAAATACAGAACTCCAAGGAGATTCCAAATCACCCGTAATCAGAGTGGGACTTGGAGGGCGTGGAGCTGCGGCCACAGAAGCAGGTGGACTCTGGGCTCTGGGAAGCCACATGGCCCGGGGCTCGCTCCTGCACAGGAGGGACGCTGACAAGGCTGCTCCCTGGACCACAGGCGGCCTGCACTGAGCCCGGCAGGAGGCGCAGGCCAGCCTCAGGTGCGGGTCTGGGCTCAGGCCTCTTCCTCCCCAGCCTGGGGTCTGGCTTCCTGGCGGCTCCATCATGGTGGTGCACACAGGACCCACAGGACCGAGAGGCGCTGCGGGGGCACAGAAAGAGGAAGAGGGCAAGCTGACTTCCTTCCTCGCTTCGGCCCAGTCCAGCCTTGAGAGTCTGCGGGCGGCTGCTGGCTCCACCCCGGTCTGACCAGTCTCAGGGGACGGGGGAGGCTGCTGGCCAGATGCCTGAGGAGTGGGACGAGGGACCCTCCTATGGGTGGGCTTCTCTCCAGCTGGCCTCGGCGCAGGCCCTGGTGGGCAGCAGAGCTCCCGCCATGAGCGTTGGGAGAGCAGTGCCAGCCTCAGGGCTGGCGTGTGGGGCTGCCCTGGCTCTGGTGGGCCTGCTGCCTCTGGCCATCGGGCCGTTCTCCCCCTTGGGCAAGCCTGGCCTGGGGTGGTAGGGAGAGCGGCAGGCAGGCCGTGAGGGGCCTGACTGCCCACCCAGGAAAGAGAAAAGGAGCATCCATAGGCCTCTGACATGCCTCAGGTATTAGGGACCCACACGTTTAACCCTCGCATTAATGGGGCCAGGCTGGCTTTAGAACCCCATTTCACAGATGAGAAATGGAAGCCCAGAGAGGTTCAGACACCTGCCAAAGGTCACAGAGCTAACTAGGAAAGAAGCTGGACTTGAATGAGCCTAGGTGAGCATGAAGGCTGTGTCTAAACCTGCTCCGTCTGGCTCCCGAGTCCACGTTCCTTCCATCATCCCCTCAGCCCAGGCCTCATGGGGTACTTTTTCAGCATCAACTTTGACCTGTGTTTGGAACAGTTTTCCTTTTCAAGGGTCTGCAGGGAATTCTTGCGGCTTAGGCTGCTTTTCAGAGGTGTCGAATTCTAATGATGCACGGTCCTTCCTACACATGAACTAACCAGGGCTGTGCCTTTCAGACACCCCTCTCTACCACCGGTCGTGCGGTGGGCTGCGCTGCCCTGCACCCCGTGGGGCCAGCAGTACCCTTTCCAATGGGAGTTGGTCAAACTGGGCCAAGGCTCTCAGAGAGGCTCCTTAGCCCCGATAATGCTCTCTAAGCCCTCTTGATTCCACATGAAACCATCTACTTCCCTTCTTTATGTATGACTCTCCTGTGGGCAGCACTTTAATATTGGTAATAGCAGTTCACTCCTATCAAGAACCAGAGGCTGGGCCAGTACTGGAAACCTCTAACATCCCTGAATTCTCACACAGTCCTCTGAGAAGGCACCCATTTTACAGACAAGAAAACTGAGGCCAAAAGAGCCAAGACTGCTGCCCACAGTCACACAGCAGATAAGCCACATGCCACACTCCCTCCACGCTCAGATTCAAGCTTCTTGCAATCCAAGCATGCACTGAATGCCATATTGGTCTTTTCCCTCTTTCTCTCAAAGCACTGTTATTGAATCAGTGATGCGTCTAACTCTTATCTTAACAGTATCTTAAAATAGAGGACACTGTTGCATCGTAAATGGTGACTGCTCCCATTCGCCAGGTGTCTATCCGGCAAGGGGTGTCTGCTCTGCGCTGGGTGCTCAGAGCCCCCACCCCTCAATCTTTGTGCCAACGTCCCAGAGTAGCCACACTCACTCCACCTCCTGGCTGGGGGGCTGAGGCTCAGAGAGGACCACTGACCCGCCCACGGTCACCAGTGTGTGGACACGTGGGACTTGGATCCGGCACGCTCTGAATCGAGCTCTTCCCAATGTATTTCGCTTTGGAGCCTGTGGGCCGCTGGGCTTGTTTGCATCCAACGGGTCTGAGGCCTCCAGCGAACCAGCTGGGTTAGGGAAGGAAAGTTGGTAGGAAATGAAGTTCTCAGGCCCAAATCGTGTTCTGAGCTCCCCCAAGGCAAAAGAGGCTTCGGGAAGGATAAGCCCTACTTTGGGGAGACCTCCGGGCTGGGAGTGAGTTGCTGCTCTGAGCAGGAGGCGGTGGACCCTGCCCTGGCAGCCCATCGGGAACACCTCCTAGCCGCCCCCCCGCCCCCCGACTGTGCCAGGCCCCTGACCCTCACCCACGCCCTGGCGGCCGAGTGATGTGGGCAGGCGGGAGGTCTGGAAGTGCATCAGGAAGAACAGAGCCCTCATTCACCAGCGTGTTTATGAAGAAGCAAAAAAATGTGTGTCAACTGCATGATGAAATTTAAACCCTTAGCGCTTAATGAGAAGTATGAGTCAGGACCAAGATGGCAGAAAGCCTGGGCGTTTGTGGTGTTTGCAGAAAGCAGCTGGAGTCAGGGGCCAAAGCGGAGAGCAGGGCCTGTCCCTGGCCTGGTGGGCCTATGCCTCCACCAGAGTGAGGAGCCCCTCCGAAAACCTGGGGCCCTCGGGGGCTGACCTGTCACCCGGGGGGCTGTCTGCCACTGCTCTTCCCTGCCTTGAAGGGTCGCAGAGGGCCAAGGCGTGTGCTCCAGGATGCTGAGCGGAATCTGGAACTTCCTCTGGCTGGGGAGCTGCTGAATGTGGTATGTCCTCACCTGGCCTCTGTTCCTGCGACCACAGGAGTGGCTGGCACCGACCCCCTGGGGAGGCCCTGCCCTTTCCTCTCTGGGGCAGGGCCCGTGTGGAAGGTGTGTGGGGACGCCGCCTCCACAATCCTCTTCGAGCCACCAGAAGCCACTGCGTAACCGTGTGTGCACACGTAGGTGTGTGTTCACCTCCACAGACACACACGGGGCGCCCCGAGGCACCTCCCATCCCACCTCGCCAGCTCACTAGGCCACCAGAAGCCCACCGCCCGCCCTCCAACCCAGGCCGCACTCGGCCAGCGACACGCTCGTGACTGAGGATGAGCCAACGCTACACGGCGACTCGGCGGAACCCGGGCACATGCCGACAGCACCACAGGCCTCCCCCAGGTTGAGGGCCCCTGGTACCCCTGGCCTTACACAGGCACCACATGCCGGTTACATGTGATGACACAGCTGTGCCCCGGTCCCTCTGAAAAGTCCAGCAGCCACAACAGACTACACGCGGAAATGCTAATCTCTGCACCTGGGTGTCCCGAGAGTGGGCACAGCCCTATTCTAAGGAAGGGGTTTGTGGGAGCCAGGAGGGGGACACACCTGCCGAGGCGGGGCCACGGGGCCAGCAGGGGCCAGCAGGGAATCCCGGAACCAGGCGCACGCGGAGGGTATGACTGGAGAGGCTGGAAGGACCCCTGGGGGTCAAGGACTAGGAACTACCCCCCGGCCCCCACTGTTGCAGAGCCACAGAACGGAGGCTCGGGGAGCGGCAGGGACAGGCCCGAAGCACCATGCTCAGAAGTGGTACCACCCAGAGCAGACCCGGGTCACATCTCCTGGTTCCTTCTCTGGAGCTTCTTCCACCAGCCCGGCCTGTGCCAAACCCTTCCTGCCAACGGGGACTCGGCCAGGACAAGGCAGAGGACACCCTGCACCTTGGCTCAGCCCAGCCATGTTCCAAAACAATACTGCCCTTACAGAAGGCTCCCACAGGCACACCCAGGCACGCACACAAATGTGCACACACAACCTCACGGACACCCAGGCACAGCCACACACACCTGCACACATGCCCCACCACCCACGTAGACACATGCACCTGTGTGTAGACACTCACACCCCAAACACACACAAGCACGCGTGGCTCACACAACACAGAAACACTCACACACTGGTTCACATGCATACTTGCACGTGTACACAGAGAAACACACACACTCCAATTCTTGTGTACAAACAGGCGTGTGCTCGTAGCCACTCGTGCACACAACCAGACCAAGTGCCTAGACACACCCACGCTTCTGCAATCACACACACACAGACCCTCAAAACACACGCGGGCCAAGGAGAAATCCACACCCGCCCACGTCTGGCTCCTACACCCTCCACACACCCACCCCACGCACTCAGGCCACCACACGTGTGCTGTCACACCCACACACACGTAGCCACTTAGACACACAAAGACATTCACGAGCTTAGCAGGAACCTACACACCCGACACAACATGCAGAGAAGTCCACACACTCGCAGACACACGGGCACCTTCATGACCCTGCATGCCCTGGCAGACACATCCAGACGCACACTCAAACTCATGCACACATGCATATGCACGTATGCTTGTGCACGCACACAGGCCCGGACACTCGAGCACACGTGCAGACATAGCTATGCATGTGCCCCATGTATGTGTATGCACGCACCGTATGTTCACAGACACACAGCCGTAGGTATTCGTGCACACACCCACATGTGCCCTCATGCACTTGTACATACGCACCCTGTGTGCTTGCACTCACAGCCACACTTGTGCACACTCAGTGCACTCACACACGCACACTCACCCGTGCCCACCCCTGGGTACCTCGCTGGAACCGACAAGCGCAGCCGCACCCAGAGGCAAAGCCACGTCCCCACCCCGGCTGGCGCTGGCGGTGGCGTGCGGGGGCACTCACAGCAGCTTGAGGATTTCCACGTGGCAGGCGAGCGTGCGGTCGGCCTGCGGGCCCAGCTCGATGCTCATGGTGCTGCAGGCAGGGCTGACCATGAGGCAGTCGATGAGGCTGGGCTCGCTGTCGTCGCCCACGCTGGCCGTCGGCGCCGGCTTGGCAGTGCTGGTGCGTTCCACCTCCACGTGGATCTCGCTGGAGGCCACAACCACCGACTTGAGCCGCGCCTCGGACAGCGTGGCTTCCTGAGACACCAGGTCCGGGCTGGGGTGCAGAAGGCGCAGCGGTAAGGTGGGCTTCCGGTCGCATGGCTGCTGGCAGCCGTTCCGGATTTCCTTCAGGCTTGGGGAATTGTCGCGGCTGGGGGAAGAGGTGAGACAGGGCGTGTGAGTACGGGCATCAGAGAGCGCTCACGATGCGCCAGGTGCCATCGTGTTAAACGCCTCCCTGAATCCCCGGAGGAGGCTGTGAGGTGGGACCGTCATCACCCTTCCTACCAGTGCGGACGCTGAGGCTCAGACGGGTGGGCGAGCTGCGGGCCTTGCAGGCAGGAGGAGGTGGGCCTGGCTCCCAAACCCCGGCTGCCTGTGTCCCGAGCCCACGCCGCAGCCCCAGCTCCAGCGGGCGCTCAATAAATACTCGCTAAACGACTGGAGTGAAGCTGACTCTACGTGACAGCATTCTCCTGCACCCAGAAACCCTCCCCGGCCACCGTCCTGACACACCTGTGAGACATACTAAGTGATTCTGTAGCTGCTTCCTGCAGTCTAACTGCCCTCCTCCTGCTGACCCTAAGGCCACAGTGTGCCCCACGGCTCAGCTCTACGGCCTACCACGCCCCCTGCCAGCTGAGAAACCCCAGAATTCTAGTCTGGGCCATGCATGTGTAGGGCCCTCCCGGCTGGGTAACCCCCAGCCACAGCACCTCCAACTTCCTGGAGGAACACGCTTGCACAGGGCGTTAACAGGTGTTAACTGAGAAATGGGCTCTATGCATCATTAATGTCACATTTGTTTGGCAAGTGCTGGGCCAAACATGATGAAATTTGGCCTCTCTACAGCAGGACTTGTCAGAGCCTCGACCTGGTTAAAGCCCCTCCTCTCAATGAGTACGTCCCAGTGGACCCAGTTCCCTGGGAGGCGCATCCAATGGACAGTGGTACCAGCAGTGGGATTCCTCTGCTGGTGCCCAGGGGCCAGCACAGTGCTGAGCGCCATCACACGGATGCTCACAGACGTCGCTGAAGGGCGAGTCCCACCACCTCCATGCTACAGGAGAGGAAAGGCACACCCAGGTTAAGTGATCCACCCTTATCGCACGGTTTATGGGTTGAGGGACGTGGGATTTGAAACCAGATCCCTCTGAATGGAAAGCCCAGGCCCCTCCCCACCAGGGGGGCTTCCAAAGTCCCCAAAGATCCTGTGCAGGTCCCCTCCTCCACGAAGTCTTCCTTGATTTCTTCATGTTGCTTACATCCTTCCTGCCCCCCAACTCCTTCTAAACCAGAGCCTTTCACCCCCCGGCTGGACACCAGGATCCCCTGGGGCACTTCCAAATGTCCTGTAGCCCAGTTAGATCAGAATCTCTGAGGTGGGGCCTGAATTTGAGTCATTTTTAAGTCTCCCCACGTGTGTGGTCAAAGTTGAGACCCACTGCTCCAAGTGACTCCAAGCACGATGGCATGATTAAAGACAGCTGCTCACTCCCCAAATGTGCCACACGCATGTGCCTGTCTCTCTGGAGCTCGAGGACTGGGCCATGCCTCTGGGTTCTGTGTAGCGGCTCCAAGGGCAAAGTGCAGAACTCGAACCCAGTGCACAGGGAGGGTCTGAATTTACCTGGCACGTGTCATGAGCCAGGCTGGAGCTGGGCCCACTGGGGTGCTCAATAAATACACGTTAAGCTTTGCTGGGGGAAAAACACAATCCATCAGCTAAAGTCTGGAAACTCCACGGCTGACGGGAAATCGTGTGTGGTCTGTGCGGGGAGGGGCGGCCCGAGTTCTCCTCCGGTTCAGATCTGATTTGCTCCCCGAGTGCTCAACGTTCCATCCCCTTTGTTTCCTTTGCGGGGTTGAGGAGTGGATTTTCAAGGCTGTTGGCTCAGACCGCCGATTTTCCAGAGAGCCGCGGTAACCTGGGTCAAGCTGTCTGTTCTCCTGAGCGTGAGTACACTGTGTGCCCACCGAGAGCACCGCGGACTGCCTGGAGGACATCAAAGGCTTTATCTCGCAGGGGCTGCCCAGCGGGCCGTGATGGAGCTGAGCCGGGAACGTCTTGGCAGCGTCTCGCTTCCCAGGGTGACGCTGACGTTCCGGAGGAACTAACAGCACTGGCTGGAACCTGGTGGTTCCAAACTACCAGGCTGGGTGGGAGGCAGAGGGACCCACCTGGCCACGCCTCCACCCTGGCGCCTCGTTGTAACAGCTGCCCCCGTGTCCCCCGCAGTCAAGCCCGCCCCTCCTGTGCATCCTCCCTGCAGCAGCACCCACCGGAGGAGAATCTGGAACTGAAATCGCACCACGTCCCTCCTCTGTCTACAACCCACTGTCGACTCGCCAGTGCTCTCAGAACAGAGATTCCGCCACAGAAACACAGGGGCAGCCCTGCCACTCAGAGTGTGCCCCAACCCGCAGCACGCACTGGGAGCTCGTTGCACGTGTAGCGTCCCCCACCCAGACCTGCTAAATCCGGATCTGCATTTACCACCAGCCCAGTCTCCCTTCCCACCTTCGTCTTTTTCTTCCTTCCTTCCCTCTGCTCCAGTCACACTGGATTTCCCTCCGCTCCTCCCCTGCAGGGATCCTCCAGGTTTAGCTGCAGATCCCCTGTGGGGTTTAGGAAGGCAGATCCCTTGCCCCGGCCCAGAAATGCTGCACCCAGGAATCTGCTTTGTAAACAGTCCAGGTGACTCTGGAGCAGGTGTTTAAGGATCACAGATAGAAAAGTTTTGCGACCAGGGGTTCTCAACTCTGGCCGTGCGTTAGACTTGCCTGGGGAGTTCAATGCAACAAACATCGGTGCCAAGGCCGTCCCAACTAAATCAGAATGGCAGTGGGCGGGCCCTGGGCACCCGTTCCTTTCTCTTCTTTTTTATTAAGACATAACCCATGGTATGCTGGCAAATGTCTAGCAACCAGCTCTCCAGGAAAAAAAGCAGCCCTGGTCTGCAGTGTTTGCCAATTTCCTTGGTGTCAATACTCCCACCGTGACTGACCTCGAGCTGCAGAACTGGGGCACGTGCTCCCAAATGTAAGGGGCGAGCCGGCTCCAGCACACCCTGGGTATGACTTAAATCCACGACAGTCACGAACATAACTCTCAGGTGCAGAGTGCAGTGACTACTCCTGTGCAGTCACCACCCAGCTCAGGGTCCTCAGCCTGGCTCTACTGACGTTTGGGGCCAGATAACTCCGTGTCGTGGGGCCTGTCCTGTGCATGGCAGGATGATCAGCAGTGTCCCCCACACACAGGCACACACACATGTGCACGCCCACCCCCCCCACATCCACATGTGTACGTACCTTCCACTCATGCACCTGCATATCCACGCACACACACATGTGCACACACATACACACATGCACAAGCACACACACCCATTGTCATGAGAAATCTTCACCATAAAACATTAGCTCCTAAAGCCAAGTGGCCATACAGCCTTGCAGTTGCTGGGGTGGACTCACAGTGCTTGCTTTCTCAGCCACCTCCCCAGGTCCTGGGCCCCAGACTCAACGGGCTCAGGGAATTTGGCAACTACACCATGAGACCTGTCTAGCGAAAGCCACTCCACTTCCCCAGCCTGGCCAGTCCTTGGTGACTTGTGCGCACGATGGACGTGGCAGCGTGCCCCCCGCCCAAGCCTTGCTGGCAGCAGCAGTGACTGACCTGTTGATGAACTCTTCGTAGCAGGAGTAGATGGCAGCCAGGCACACGGCCACCAGGTTGGGCAGGACCCGGGGGTGTGGGCAGTGCCCTGTGGGGCCGTGCATGCTGGAACAGAGCAGAGAGCAGGGGTGAGATGGGAGGTGGGGAGGGGATGCCAGGTGCCACTCAGGCATGGGGCTGGCCGGCTCTGCCTTCACCAGGTGGTTGGCAACCCCAGGATTTGGGTCCTGGCTGTGCCACGGGCAGGCGGCAGAGAGCAAAGCTCCAGGCTGTGGGCTCCAGATCCAGGGTGCCTGGGTTCAAATCCAGCTGAGTGGCCTTGACAAGCTACCTGAACGCTCTGTGCTCAGTTTCCTGAGCTATAAAACGAGGACAACAGCCCCCGCCTCAGTGGGTTACAGTGAGGACCAAGTTTCCTAATTCACAGAAAGACGTGGCATGGGGTGACTGTATGTCCTGGGAGTCATGTTTCTACGTGGTGGTTTGAGAATAATTATTTATAACACCCAATTTTACTCTCCAAATTGTCCTGCTTTGGAAGAAAAATTACTACGGTCATCTTTGCTTATTAGTACGGGGTCTGGGACACAGTCACTAAGTCCTCATTATTTGTCACGCTATCTCTGTACCTCAGTTTCCTCATCTGCAAAGTGGGCAGACTGCAGGTCTAAGGATGACACCCTACAACACTGTGGGAAATCGCTGCCGTGGCCACAGCTACTAAGAGAGGCCAGACCTGATAGCATCTTACAAACCACAGCCAGGTGCTTTAAAAGGACCCTGAAGTCACCAGGGCTCAGGCAGAAGAGCTCATCGTTTGGGTCTGGAAATGCTTTGTGAGCACATTTAGGGAGTACACGGCTTCCCAACTGGTTTAGGAAAATTATTTTGATTTTCTTAAGAAAGCAGTAACGACGCCGGCTAACCCGGTGACAGGCACCCGTGCCGTGCTTGGTGCTGCCCACCCGCCGGCTCACCGATCGCCACACTGACTGGACGAGGGGCTCTGTGGTTCCCATGCTAGAGATGAGGAAACTGAAGCACAGACAGAAAATGAATAGAAAGAGCAAAAGCAAAACCGACCAGCCGACCAACCAAAGAGAACAACTCCCAAACACCAGAGGTTAGCGAGAATGAGAGTATCTGGCTTCCTCTTGGTCAAGTTGAACAGGTGGCTGTTCAAGTCCCAGCTGTGGGACCACAGAGGGGATCCTTTGCTAAACACCCCAGGCCCGCAGCGCCGGGGCTGCGGGAGCCATTGGAATGCTAACACTGCTCAGGACTATGATCTTTCCCCGAGCTCCTGCTGCGCACGCACGCACAGTGTGCTAGGGGCTTCCTCGTTTATTTGGTCCTCATTTAATTGCACAACAGCCTCCCATGGGCATCTGAGGAAACAAGATCAGAGAGGTGCAGTGACTGGCTCAATATCACACAGCAAGTAAGTGGCTCAGACCATACATGGTGGGAAGGATCCAGTGGAGGCCCTCATAGAAGATGGAACACCTGGAGCCTTTGAACCCCAGTAGCGGCTCCTCCCAGGCACCACGGAGCAAGTGGCTCTGGGCTGGAGGGGAAAGTGGGCTCGGAGGCAGGGAGCGGAGGGGGTGGCGAGAGACCCACCTCTGAATGAACTTCTTCACCACCTCCATCCCCGCGTTGAGCTCGTTCAAGGCAAGGATGTACTCCTGAGTAAACAGCCTCAGTCGCGGGCACTTCCCAAAGTCCTGCAGGCAGAGCAGAGGACAGGAGTTGGGGAGACGCTGCCAGGCAGGGCAGCAGCCTGGGGCAGCCAGGACGACGGCTGGCGGGACCCGGCTCTGCCCAGAGCCGTCAGCATGGAGGGCGACGGGGAGGCGCCAGCCACCTGGAAAGCACGTGCGGTTGTTACTTCAAAGAGCTGGCACTGTCGCGCCCTGGCTCACAACCTTAACGGCTGCCGTGGGGGATCGGGAAGTGGCGTGGTGCGGAGGCCCCCGGCCAGTCCACCGGCACGGCCTCCACCTGCTGTCCTGGGGGGTGAGGGTCAGGGCGCCACACAGACACGCTCGGAAACAGCCAAGCTCGACTCATCTGCAGGACCACGACGGGCTGCACGTGGCCAACCTGGCCTCCCACAAGCCCTGGGGAAGCTAGGAACTCTTCTCCTATAGCCGCCGGGGAGTTTCTGGGGCCCCTGCTTTCTGTGAGCTAGTCCCCGCCGCCATTCGCACGGCAACGTCAGGAGGTCTCCGCTATGGGGTTATTACTCCGTGGGAGTGGCTCTGGGGGTGTGGGTGGACACAGGGGTTGCTGGACAAACAGGGTCCCCTGTGTTCTCAAACCATGGTGCTTGGTGAGTGAAGACACGCCTGCTCTTTGCCCTGAGTGAGGGAGTGACAGCCCAGGCTGGGGGTGGGGCCCAGGCGCAGACCCTCAGGGGCTTCCCCTGCTCTGGGCTGGCCCCAGCCGTCTGGATCCAGAACTGAACTCACAGGGTGTCTGATGACCATGTGCTCTGGGCTGTAGAGAAAGCCACCCTGGAAAGGCACATGGGATCCAAAGGGCAGGTGAGAAAGACGGACGGGCGAGGGGGCGCGTGGGAGGGATGTGCAGTGTGGAGGGCAGCACGTGTGTGTGCACGTAGGAGATGCGGCGTGGCAGGCGGCGTGCGTGCGTGTGTGTATGTGTGTGTGTAAGAGCTGCGGCGTGGAAGGCGGTGTGCGTGTGTGTGTGTGAGAGCTGCGGCGTGGAAGGCGGTGTGCGTGTGTGCATGTAAGCGATGCGGCGTGAAAGTTGGCGTGCGTGCGTGTGTGTGTGTATGCGTGTGTGTGTATGTACCTGTGTAAGAGATGCGGCGTGGAAGGCGGCGTGCGTGTGTGTAAGAGATGCAGCGTGGAAGGTACCATGCATGTGCGAGGTGCAGCGTGGCAGGCGGCGTGCGCACGCTGAGCATTAGTGGTGCGGAGGGGAGGGTGGGCCGTGTGACCAGGTGAGCGTCACCGTCATCTTAAGGCAGGACGCGGGGAGCAGGGCACTGCAGCTGGAGATCATTCACTTGGGAATGATCCACGCGACGTTAGGAAAAGGTGGCGCTCCCGGCTCCGTCTCCACCCACCAGCCCAGCCGAGCCCAGCGAATGGGCTGAGGCTTAATTAAGGGGCACTGACGGAGGACAAAGGGACCCCTGCCTGCTCCAGCTGTGTGACATAATTGGAGACTGATGTTTTCTCAGCTTCCCGGACGTGTCGCGTCAGCAGGGCAGGCCACGGAGAGCTCGGCCACGAGGAGGCAAGGCAAGCACCAGGACGGCTCGGTGTGGGCTGCACTGGGGACTCATCATGAGCAGACACGGTCACCGCAGGAGAGCGAGGACGGCCGCCGGGAAGGAACCCTGCCAAGCGGCCCCTGCGCCCCTTCCCACAGCCGTGGGGACGGTCGGGGAGGTGCCGGGGACCAGACCCGCGGGCCGCGCTCTGACCAGAGGCACCGCGTGGTCGTGCCCGGCTCTCTGGGAAACGATGCGGCTGACTGGCAAGGACAGGGCGGGGTGGGGCCTGTTTCTCCAAGCTCATCCTTCTGCCCCTCCCCCGGTGGAACCCACTAGAAAACAGCAGCCTGAAACAGGCCTCTCGTCTGTAAAACAGAAACCCAGGCGGCTTCCCTCCAGGTCCCACTGATCCCAGCCCGCCTGTCAGCTCTGAGGAGAACGTGTTCCTCGAGGCTCCTGCCAGCGCCCAGGAGGGTTTCTAGAGCTGCCTGGGGCTTCCTCGCCTGGGGACAAAGGCGCTGAAGCAGGGCCTCGAGCCCCAGGAAGGGGGCGCCTGCTCACATTCCCTACCGGGACCGCTCCTGTCCACAGGAGGGAGGCAGAACCCACGGAGAGGGCTCAGAGGGATGCGCACACGCATCACACATGGGCACACACGGAGCGTCCATCGGGCTGGACAACAAGGCCCCGTGTGAAGCATTTAGAGAGGTCGCCTTATCTCACTTTCAAATTGAGGAAGACGCTCAGCATCTCCTAGTCTCTTGGAAAAGGGTGACAGAAAAGTCGTGTGGCCTTGGGCCGCCAAACGCCTGTCTGGGCCTCATTGTCCCCACTGCGGAGTGAGGGTTGAGAGAACGGATCTCTGGCCCCCTTCCACCTCTAGGGTTTTTATGATTCTATGAAAACTGCGTCAACTGAACCCTGTTAAAGGTAACCATCATTGCCTTTGCTATTAGATTTCTGGCAAGTCAAGATTCTGTTCTTGGAAATAAACGTTTACAGCGGGCTCTGGTGGCCTCTGACATGTGGGTGAAGAACAGTCAAATATGCTTCCTTTAGAAAGTCGGAGATCAGGTTACCCAGTGGTCCACTAGGGTCCACAGTCACATCTTCTTGCCTCCTTCACCACAATAAGAACACACCAATGAGTGGCATGTGGGCACAGAGATACATGGTCATTCTTGAACATACAGTTTAATGAATTATTTGGATTGACTCTTCAGAAGAACATACTAAAGGACTGCTTCTTCTTGTGTCTAATTTTTATTTTGGTCTAGCAAGGAACACTCTTTGAGACTGTCTGAGCTTCACTTTGCTCATCCATGAAATGG
>RJWJ010011658.1:0-43803 GCA_004363605.1 Indri indri | reverse complement strand
TGGGGCACTGCTCTATTTAAAGGCAATTTGAGGAAGAGTGATCACCTCCTGTGTGGGGAAGGCCACGATAAGACTTATATTCAGATCCACTGGAAATTACACATCTCTGCACCAACTATAGGACGCATCCACCTGGTTTATGCTGCACAAAAAGTGGACATCTAATAACAATTTGGTGATTGGCATAAATGAAGACTCACCAAACTTAATAAGTTGGACCTCAGAAGTGGTTTTATTTTAGACTTATAAAATTATCTGATTTAAGATTTTTGTTTTTTAACTGAGCGGTCTGATTTTCACAGCCTTGTCGTTTTCTCATCAGCTCATTGGAGCAGCCTTGGAGTCCAAATCCTACACGCGATTCAGTGCTGACCTTCAAAACTTGCTGTCCTACCATGGTTTTGTTTTTGTTTTTGCTTTCTAAAATACAACTGCTCTAAGTAAGAAGAGTCAAGGGAGCTTTTAAAAATGATTCTAAAAGAGTTTATATTATTACTGGGAAATTTATATCCTATTTCTTCACATGAAAAAAGTGGAATACAAAATCAGCCCAAAATTCTAAGTAATCACAATTCTTAAAAATCAGCTTTTTAAAATTGGAAATTTTCAAATCTACCTTATAAACTCTTTTTTTTTTTTTTTTGAACTAGAAAAAGAGAATTTCTGGCACCTTTGCAGCTGAGAATTTTATGTGTCCTAGAATTAAGAAAAGAAACTAAACTACTCATTGCAGGTCAGTTGGCCAGGCCGAATGAAAAAGATAATCTTTAAATTGAAATATAATCATCCATCCTTTTCTGTAGAAAGTGTGGCTTGCAGAAGATATAAGATGTGTATATTCATCGTGTATGTATTCTAAACAAATACTCCTGAGCATAGAATCTGAACTGAAAAGAAATATACAAATGTCAGTATCGACAGGGTTATTTTTAGGGTGGCAGGAATATGAATGGTTTCTCCCTTTTTTCTACTTTTGTGTATTTTCTATGGCAATTTGTAGTTCTATTATAGTGGGAAAATATAATTAATTGTTAAAATGATCTAAGAGCAAACCTGATGCTATGAAACATGTCTACAGACAGCTGGGAAACAACCACGGTTGACAGAACCTGCTGTTGCTCTGCTACGAAGGATGAAGAGTGGCCCAATTTGGGCGAAAAATCCTCACACCGAGGCCAAAAGACAGGCCAGCAGCAGGCTCTCCAGGTGAAGTCCCAGCTGGCCCATGGCCCAGGACCAGCCTTCTCAAGGCTGAAGTGTTGTGGAGTCCAAGCTGGCACCATGTCTGTTCCACCAAGCTCGTTTTGTCTTTAATCGGAGCCTGCTTTGATGTGTTCAGATGAAATGCTGAGAATTTTTAGAGCAGAGAACGCAATGAAGAGTCTGGCTCCCTTATCTGTCCATCTGGACAGACACACTTTGAATCCAGAGAACTTCTGGCTCCTTCACAGTTGAGAACTTTATGTGCCCTGGAATCGGCAAGAGAGACTAAACTACTTATCATAGGATATTTTGCCTGGCAGGAGGAAAAAGATGGTTTCACATTGAAAAAATGGGCTTCCTTTACTGTAGAAAGTGTGTTTTGCAAAGGATATATTTGTAAGACAAAAACATTAACTCTGAGAATATAAAAAAGACTGCTAAGGAAGACTTTCACCCATTCATTCACTCATTCATTCATCACTCACTCATTCATTCATGCAACGAATCATTAATGCCAGCTGGGTTCTGGTATGCGCACCAGTCCTTAAAGCAGTGGTTTTCAAAGTGTGGGTCCAGACCAGAAACACAGGCATCACCTGAGAACTTCTTAGAAAAGCAAATTCTCAGATTCAACCCCCGAACTACTGAACTGAAGTCTCCAGAGGTGGGGCTCCTCAATCTGTGTTTTAACAAGCTCTCCAGATGAGTACCTGCCGCTAAAGTTTGAGAACCACTTATGCTGGGGTGTGTTGCAGTGGGGGCGGAGAGGAATTACTGATAAGTACTTCAGCTAAAATGGTAATGGTGTCTAGGACGAGTTCATTGTTCCGGGGGAGCACAGAGTGCGAGGCGACCCCGTCCCCGTGGAGAGGGCTTTCCGGAGGCTACTGCTGTGCACTGAACGCCCAGTGCTGTGGCAGCCACAGCACTTATTTCTGTGAGATTTGGTAATATTGCTCTCTTAGCATGTCACACAGTATGTGGTCTTCTCGATCCAATATCGTATTGATTTGAAGTATCCTTTTCAGGTGGCTTCCAGAGTGAAGTCAAAGGACCCAAATTAAATATCCCTACTCTTTCTTGTTGGTGTTCTCTGCTCAGAATGTCTTTATTTGTGCTCTAATAAAATGGCTACAGCCCAGTCCTTGTGGCTCAGTGTAAATTTGCCAAAAGACATTCTGGGAACCCTAAGGGGTTATCAGAAACATCATCTGATAGGTAGCTAGAGCCTCATGATGTGCTTAGAACAAACGTCTCCTACTTACAATGACATCCGCTTATTTTCTTTTCCTTTTCCCTTCTTTTCTTCCTCACGGCACCATCTTCAGCTGAGAAAGTAGTAATTCTGCAAGCTGTCCCTCCTCTCGAATTTAACAGGCCTGGGCACAGCTGCGTGGGGGGAGTTGGGCTGCCTGTGATGTGAGCCGCCTCCAGGATCTCCTGGGTCAAAAGGACCTGTTCTGCAGCAGAAGCTATTGTGTCTCATGTTGTTTTTCTGCTTCTCTGGAGAGGAATGTCCAAAGGGGTGTGGCTGTGAGGTTAACCACAGCTATGCAGACAACAGCTGGGTGCTTACTTCACTGCTTCCTAAGGGCTTCATTTTGGATCCTGTCCAAATAACCGTGTTTTGAATAGAAAGTGTGAAAACGACTCAGCTGAGTTTGCTTTAATTGCCTATACAGTGGACATTTCCTCGTAGGTTCCAACTATGGGATTGAGGTTATGTTTCCCATTACTAATGTACGTCTTTATTTAGATTCCATCACAGCAGAACCTAATACTGGCAAGTCACAGCAATTGAAAATGATACAACTACATTCTACCATTAATCAGGTACTTGCAATGTGCTAGGCATTATGTTAATATTTCTTGCCATAATCACATCAACTCTCTGAGGTTTTGCAGTTCCCTTTTTGCAGCTGTGGAAACTGAAGCTCAGAGAGGTTAAGTAATTTGTGCAGGGTTATATAGCAAGTAAGTTGCAACACTGGAATTTGAATTCAGTTCCCTCTGACTTCACCATATTACGGTGTCTCTCTGATATGCCTGTAGTGAAGGGATAAGATGATGACAATCCATTTAGCTAAAGAACACAGGATTCCGCTGTCTATA
Source organism: Indri indri (assembly GCA_004363605.1). Classification (NCBI taxonomy): domain Eukaryota; kingdom Metazoa; phylum Chordata; class Mammalia; order Primates; family Indriidae; genus Indri; species Indri indri. The sequence goes on along the minus strand of RJWJ010011658.1, from coordinate 40,488 downwards.
AATGTGCCATGGCCAGGCTCAGACAAAGCATTCTAGATCAATGACTTCATCACAGATTTCTTATCAGCTTAAAGCTGGTAAAATTAGTTAAAGGGGAACTTACCAATAAATGATAGATTCCAGAGCTGGCAAGTGGGTTTCATCACACTAACTCTAATCATTTGTTAGTGGGTGCCTGGAGCGTTGTGTTGAGGAAGATTCCAAGGCCATGTGGGAGCTCAAAGGCAAGGAGTACCCTGATGGATGACAGACATCTGGCCTCGCTCAAGAGAGACCACTACGATGCATTTCTATCTTTTATGTATCATGTTGGGTGCCAAGAGTCTTAAAATTTAGACTCAGACTTGGAATTTAGACCATATAATAATTACTGTAGAAAATTAAGTATTATGAAGATGGGCTCAGTAAAATGTGATGTTAACTCATCAGTCCTATGTCACGTGGGGGGTGATGGAACACCACAATAGATTAGCTTAGAATTGATACCACTGTCTTAGTACTTTTGTGTTGCTATAAAGGAATATCTGAGACTGGGTAGTTTATAAAGAAAAGAAGTTTATTGGGCTCACAGTTCTGCAGGCTGTACAAGAAGCATGGCGCCAGCATCTGCTTCCAATGAGAGCCTTAGGAAGCCTGCATTCCCGGTAGAAGGTGAAGGGCAGCTGGAGCGTGCAGAGACCTGAGAGAGAGGAAGCAAGAGTGGAGGGAGGCGGTGACAGACTCTTTTTAACAATCAGCTCCAAGGGAACTCCTGTGAGAACTATAAATAATAGAGAACTCACTCATCTGAGTAGCCACTTTGCAAAGGAAGATATGCAGAAAGCAAAGAGGTATATGAAAAATGCTCAAATCAGTAATCATTAGAGAAATGCAAATTAAAACCACAGCGAGATATCACCTCACGCCTATCAGAATGGCTGTTATCGAAAAGGTGAAAGACAACATGCATTGGCGAGGACGTGGAGAAAAGAAACCCTTGCATGCTGTTGATGGGAACACCATTGGTGGGGATATAAATTAGTACAGTCATTGTGAAAAACAGCATGGAGTTTCCAAAAAAAATTGAAACTAGAACTACCATATGACCCAGTGATCCCACTACTGGGTATATATCAAAAGGAAATGAAATCAGTTTGTTGAAGAGGTATCTGTACTCCCATGCTCATTGCAGCACTGTTCACAGTAGCCAAGATAAGGAATCAACCTAAGCGTCCACCGACGGATGAATGGACAAAGAAAATGTGGTATAGACATGCAACAGAATACTAGTCAGCCATAAAAAAAGAAGGAAATCACTTCTGACAACATGGATGAACCTAGAGGACATTAGTGAAATAAGCTAGGAGCAAAAAAACCCAAATATCACATGATCTCACTTGTATGTGTAATTTTAAAAAGTTGAACTCAGAGAGTAGAATGGTGGTTACCAAGGGCTGGGGGGCAGGGGTGAGGGTTGTTGGGGAGATGTTGGTCAAAGGATACAAAATTTCAGTTAGATGGGAGGAATAAGTTCAAGAGACCTTTTGTAACATGCCAACTATAGGTAATAACAATGTATTGTATTCTGGAAAACTGCTAAGAGAGTGGATTTTAAGTGTTCTCACCACAAAGAAATGGAAAGTATGTGAAATAATGCATATGTTAATTAGCTCGATTTATCCATTCCACAAATGTAGACGTATTTCAAAACATTTTGCACAGGCTAAATACATGTAATTTTTATTTGTCAATTTATAAATAAATAAATAAGCTGAGCTGTTGGAAGACATTGCTTAACTGAAGAGCAATCAGAAATGAGCGTTTATAAAACTGCTGCTGTAATATTAGACAAAGAGGAACCAGGATTCAATGTTATCAGAGCTGGGCACAGTGGCAGGCACCTGTAGTCCCAGCTACTCAAGAGGCGGAGGCAGGAAGATCGCTTGAGGCCAGGAGTTCAAGGCTGCAGTGTGTTATGATTGTGCCTACGAATAGCCACTGTACTCCAGCCCAGGCAACATAGACCATGTCTCTAAAAAACCAATAAATTTAATGTACATGACTTTTCAAGAATACATCTATCAAAGGAAGGTTTAGCCGCTGATATTCTTGAAGAGAAAGAAAATGTCAGCAGATGAGGAAAGATCTTTATACCAAATCTTCCCAATCCATTCAGTCAGGCTGATTTTCACAACATGCCCTTGGACCTGGATCATGCTGCATCCTCCATGTAGTCGGACAGCTCCAGCAAGGATCAGAACACTGTGGAGCCAACTTGCTGCTGAGATCAAATCATCATCCTGAAGCCTTCAGGTCAAGGGTGACCAAGGATGGAAGGTTTCCCAAGGCCACTGGGACCTCCCTGACCCATCTAGGGCCATCACCTGAGACTGGCTCTCAAAACCAAACTTGGAATTTGATGCCAACTATACAAGCATGCTGAAATTAACGAGAGTTTTGTATAACTTTGCTCAGGATATTGTGAAAAATTGCTTAATTGTCTACGTGTTTCTGGTTATTGAATATTGTCAACTATTGAAACTGCGAGAATCACTGTTCACCTATTAAAGCAATAATTTTATATTGAGAACATCTTGTAAGTTGAAAATAATTTGGGGTAGCATTTATATTTAATGAGCTTTCAAAGTACATCTGCAACGTACTTTACTACCAGAAGAAGAGGTGACCATATGGCACACACAGTTTTAAAGCACGCGAAGTGAATTTGACATTTCACTTGTCATTGATATTGCCTTTACAGAGGCACTTCTCTTTGGGGTAATATGGTAGTTTACAACATCCTGGATGTACCCAATGGTCGCTGACGCAACCCTTTGAACCAGCCCCATGCGTGGCTGACCAGTAAACTCTCACAGAGGAAGTGGATGCAGGGGGGTGGGATGGGTATGGAAAACTGAGAACAACATCTATAGCTATACAGTGCCAGTCTCCCCTACTCACTTGGGAGAATAAACTTACAGGAGGCTATGTATCCTTATAGAAATTAACTTACACTCGATACAATCTTGCACAAAATATTAAGAAGCATTAGGTTCACAAAAATCTTATTTGGTCCACAAAAGTCCTTATTTATCCTCTTTCCTAATGGTCCCTCGTTGCCTCTTCCATTGCTCTCCACATCTCTAGCCAAAGATAACAAGAGCCTCTCCCCGTAACAGTGGCTTTACTGTGCCACATGAAGAGAAACACAGTTTACACGACAACCAAGTGCACACATCCACGTATGTGTTACTGAAACAAAAGACTTGTGAAACAGGAGTTATCCTTACTCTGCATCATACATTCTGATGTTTTCTATTTGATTTTGTTTTCTGAAAGATGGTGGAAGTCAGTTTGGAACATCACTGTTCAACAGAACATTCTATGATGATGGAAACCTTCTATATCTGCACTGTGCATTGCAGGACCCACATGTGGCTATTGAGCACCTGAAATGGGTTGGTGTGACTGAAGGCTGAATGTTTTATTTTAAATTCAGTGAAATTGAAAGTTAAATCGCCATGAGGATGGGCTAGTGGCTGTTGTACTGAACTGGTCAGCTCTGGTATTTAATAAAGGTAAATACGCCCCTACCCTAGGACCCAGCCATCCCACTCCTAGGAATATGCCGTGAAAGTTAATCATAGGATCTAGATTATTCTTGTCAGACCCAACTGAAACAGTCGAGAAGCCAGGGGAAACAAGCGCTTGGGGCACATAACATTGCTCTAGAAATATAACTCTCTTCAAGTTCAGCTGCTGAAAATGCCTGTTGTAACCTGAGACCAGTTTTATCTACAACTGCTGAAATAACTTGCTGCAGTCTAGGACCAACTTTGTCCACCCCCGTTGCTCAGCAATCAGAGCTCACCAGTTCCCTGGAACCTTACTAGTGCCAGCGAACTTTCTCAAAGAGCAGTACGTAACCTCTCTCTTGTTTATAAAACCTCCAACCTCCTCTTTGTTCTTTGGACATGCTGAAGACCACCCAGTCCGCATGAATGCTCTGAATTACTGTTTTGCTTTTTTTTTAGAGAGAGGGTCTCCCTCTGTTGGCCAGGCTGGAGTATAGTGGCATGATCATAGTTCACCGTAGCCTCAAACCCCTGGACTGAGGTGTGAGCCACCACACCTAGCCTTACAATTCTTTCTCCCAAATAAAAGTTAAACTTAGAGATTCATCTCTACATTATTATTTTGACTTCAACAATACCCAAGAAAAATGAATGAGTGTGTTCACCAAAGGATATGTAAAATAATAGCACGAAACTGGAAAGAGTATATACTGTGTGATTTCACTTATATGACGATTAAGAATAGGCAAGACTAATCTATGGTGCTAGAAGTTGTCTCTAGGGGTGGACGAATATTGACTGAGCAGTCACATTAGGGAAACTTCTGGGTGCTGGAAACATTCTATATCATTATTTGGGTGTCGATTACATGGGTATATACATATATTTTAAAAATCGCCGACCTATACATTTGAGATTTATGTACTTTATTGTATACAATATTGTACAATAGGAAAAAACAAACTGTTTTCTCCTAGTATGCTCTTAACATAACACAGAACACTCCACTTCTGACACCTGATGTGTGGGGATTTTTCCCCATATGACAAGAAATTCTCCAGTGGACACCAACTGAGTCCAATTCAATAATTCAGTCCAATTCTGACACTATTTACCTGGAGATAGAGTCAGATCTCACAGGTTAAGGGCTCAGTCCCACAAAACTGTTCCCACTTCAGACGCTAATCACAAGCCCCAGGCTGTGTCCTGTGCTCCTGACGGACCAGCTATAACCCAGGATTTCCATAACCCCTTCCTTGGGTTCAGTAATTTGCTAGGACAGCTCACAGAACTCAGGGAAACACTTTACTTATGTTTACCCATTTATTATAAAGGATGTTACAAAGGACAGATGAACAGCCAGATGGAAGAGACACACAGGACAAGGCATATGGGAAGGGACACAAAGCTTCCCTGTTCTCCCTGCTCTTCCATGTTCTCTCTCTCCACGTGTTCAGCAACCTGGGAGCTCCCTGAACTCTGTCCTTTTGGGTCTTTATGGTGGTTTCATTATGTAGGCCTGACTGATTAAATCATTGGCCACTGGTGGTCAACTCAACCTCAGCACCTCTCCCCTCCCCGGAGGTCAGGGGATGGGGCTGGAAGTTCCAACCCCTAAAGTTGGTTCCCCTGGCAACCAGCTCCCATCCTGAGCTATCTTGGAGCCCTGATCCATCAGTCATTTATTGACATTCAACAAGACACTTATTACTTCGGAGATTCCAAGGGTTTTTAGAAACTGTGGGCCAGGACACAGGAAGTAAACCGAATATATATTTCTTATTATAAATCACAATATCACAATTATACTTCAATTAAAAAACATTTTAAAGAAGTTGGTTCTTAATCCCTAAATTGATTACACAATGCTCTAATGGACAGGGACCCAGTTTGAAGAACAGTGCTGAAACAGACATGCTCGACATTCCACCCAAGGGCAGGAGTCCCTTGTGGAAAGAAAGGACAGAGTATTAAAAGGTGTTTTCTTATTCTAGCCTGGATTTCTCTAAATTTGCTCCCTGACTCTCAGTGCTCCTGCATTCTGATTTTGTTCTGCGTTTGGATAGAGAGCTGAGATAAATGTATGTGAAATCAAACCGATTGACCCATCACCCCCAGGCCTTTTCCTCTTTACTTCATCATGGTTCTCTCTGGTTAGATCTCCCTGCCTTTACCTGCTTTGCATGGTCCCGGTATGACACGGGGACCCCAGGGACATGGAAGGGAACAGGGAATGGGTAGGGGGTGTGGCCATATGCACACAGGCAGAGGCCACCTGCTTAGGGGACAGTGGGGAGAACTGAGATTCAATGAATGTCTATTACACTAGTGCCCCCTTACCTGTGGGGGATGTGTTCCAAGACATTCCCTGGATGCCTGAAACTGTGAATGGTACCGAACCCTGTAGACACTATGTTTTCTCTATACATGCAAAACTATAATAAAGCTTAATTTATAAGTTCGGCACAGTAAGAGATTAACAACAATAGCTAATAACAATGCCCGGCATAGTGGCACATGCCTGCAACCCAACTACTCAGGAGGATTGCTTGAGCTCAGGAGTTCAAGGCTGTGGTGACAGAGCAAGACCTCGTCCTTTAAAAAAAAACAAAACAAACTAATAACAAAATAGAACAATTATAACAATAACTGTAATAGAAGTTATTTTAAAATTTATGAATTGTAGGCCAGGCACGGTGGCTCACGCCTGTAATCCTAGCACTCTGGGAGGCCGAGGCGGGTGGATCGCTCAAGGTCAGGAGTTCAAGACCAGCCTGAGCAAGAGTGAGACCCTGTCTCTACTAAAAAGTAGAAAGAAATTATCTGGACAACTAAAAATATATATATAGAAAAAATCAGCCGGGCATGGTGGCTCATGCCTGTAGTCCCAGCTGCTTGGGAGGCTGAGGCAGGAGGATCGCTTGAGCCCAGGAGTCTGAGGTTGCTGTGGGCTAGGCTGATGCCACGGCACTCTAGCCAGGGCAACAGAGCCAGACTCTGTCTCAAAAAAACAAACAAACAAACAAAAAAACTTATGAATTGTTTGTTTCTGGAATTTTCCATTTAATACTGAGATTGCTCATGGGTAATTGAAATCATGGACAGTGAAACCATGGATAAAGGAGAACTATTTTATGTGGAGAATCTTTAACACTCTCGATCTTGTTTAATCCTCACAACAACTCTGTGAGAAAGGTGGCATTCTACCCACTTTACAGATGAGGAAGTTGAGGTCTATTCATGGCAATGGACTGTGTGCCCCCAAAATTCATATGTTGAAATCCTACCCCCCAAGGGGGTGTATTAGGAAGTGGAGCCTTTGGGAGGTGATTAGGTCATAAGAGCAGAGCCCTCATGAATGGGGTTAGTGGCCTTATAGAGGAGGCCCCCGAGAGCTCCCACACCTCTTCCACCAGATAAGCACACAGCTAGAAGGCAGTCCCTCACTAGACGCTGAATCTGCAGGCAACTCAACCTTGGACTTCCAGCCTCCAGAACTGTGAGAAATAAATTTCTATTGTTTGTAAGCCACCCAGTCCGTGGTACTTTGTTATAGCAGCCTGAACTGACCAAGGCTTAGATTTGGCCAAGTGCTGCGGCTAATAAAGAACCTGTCCCTGTCTAATCACGAAGTCTGCGCTCCTTCCACTGTATTAGGTGACTCTCCCACCAAAAAAAAAAACAGTCTCCACCCTGAACCCTCTACTTCCACCTCCTCCTTTTAGATCACGAGGGGGCCTCTGGACTAAGGCTGTGGTGACTTACTAAAGAATAAGGAGCCAGCCCTCTGATATTTGGGCAAACAAGAGCTGATCTTGCATTGCTCAGGATAATCCAATGCATATTACTTTAGCAATTTCAGACCAGGGAGGATTTCTTGACCCCTGGAAGTTTATTCTAGTCCCAGGACATGCCAAAGGATTCTGGTTCACCACGAAGAGGCCTGAGGGTCCTGTTCAATCTGGAAAGGTTTCTGGAGGGTGATTTTGGGAGTTCCTAGTCCACTCTGAAGGGTATCCCAGAAGGCAGAGTAAGTAAGTTTCTCTTCCAATATTTCCTAGAGACTTCCAAACCAAACCATGTCTTTCTAAAACTTGGTGCCTTGAGGCCTTGCCCTTTCACTAGAATTTCCAAAGTAAATCAGGAATCAAGGGGATCTTCGCATTTTCCAGGACTCCCCAGGCATACTCCTTTGGTCTAGTGTTGGCGGCAGTAACATTGGTCTAGTGTTTGGTGATTTGGGGTCCAGATTCAGATTCACCTAATGCTTATTAAGACCTACTAGGTACCATATTTACTCACATATATTATTCCATTTCATCCTTCCAATAAGCCTAGAAAGAATGCATGATTGTCCTCATTTTGCATGTGAGAAATAAGAAAGGTCAAGAGATTTGTCCAATGTCAAATCACTCATAAGTGGCAGAACTGGCATTTAAGTCCAGGGCCTCTGGCCGTGTGTTCTGAGCTCGTTCCATAATACCGCTCAGCTCCATGTGGCTGGTGATTGGTTGAAGGACCTTCGCTACACCGTCATGGTCCTGATCTTACCAGGTACTAAAAAGCTTATGATGTCCTGATAAGATACACTCACCTCACGCAGAGTTCAAGCGTAAATATGGCTTAGAAGTGCCGCCAGAGTGTAACCAAGGAGCACCCATTCTGTACATGGTCCTCAGGCCAAACAGTAAATCTCTGATATAGTTCAGCTGCATGATGAAGATACAATGGTTACATACATAAAGTTCACCCCAAGTTACTTCTCTATCTTTTGATATTTATGATACCTTTGAGATCAGCCCAACAGAATTTGCAATATTAAAGGGTTATGCTTATAATCACTTCATTCCTGCTGATCGTCACAGGACTCCAGGAGATAGCATCTTGAGTAGTATATTCTAGTCTCTTAAATTGAATGAAGTTGTAGTTTAATAAATTTTTGAATAGGGAGTCAGATAATATATATATATGTATGCTTGATCCCTACCTGAGAAAGCTTTGTAAAATAATAAAACCCGAATTATTAAAGTATTAACTGAACTTTAGTGTTTTCATCTCAATTTTCTCTAGAGCATCTGGCAATCACATGACAAGATTTTCCAGTTTTGTTCAAGTCTGTATTAGGTAGATGATTAACCAGTTAACAAATTCAATCTGCCCCAGCAACACTGTTGTCCAGGTTGTGTGGCCAAGCTTGACCGTTCCTGAAACATGTTGGAAGATGGCGAATGCCTCTTTTGTAAAATCTCTTCGATGCCCACAGGTCCCAGGTTGTTACATCCAGCTCACTGGTGATCAGGAGACAGAACAGTTAACAAAGTTTGGAGTAAATACTAATGTTAACTCTCTCAAAACAAACAAGTGATTGTTCCATAGGCTCAATGACAAACATCTCATTCATCACACTAGAGGACGAGCCTTTAGTGATTTTTCTATTTATATATATTCTTATATATGTAATATATTTAATTTATAACTGAATATATTAATTTAATTTACATTTAATTCACAAATATATGTATAAATATGTAAATGCTTTTTATCATATATTACACATTTTCTATATAATATGTTTTATGTATATAAAATGCCAGCCCCTTAATGTGACAGTGAGCTATCATGGGAACTTCCAATAGGTTCGTGAAGACAAAATCAGTGGTCTATATAGGGTAATGGCAATTAATCTTTGCAGAATGAAGAAAACTTGATTTAAAACAAAAGAAAGCTTTGTATTTTCTCTTTAAAATTCAATCAATAAAGACATATAAAATGTTGGCAGTAGATTTTCATGGTGTTTGTCATTTATATAACAAGGCTGGTGTGGTTAAAATCTTTTTAAAATGTAATCCAAAGAGCTGTCACCTGGTAGCGTAAAAGTTCTTGGTTTTCATCCTTGGTACACTTAGGTTTTCAACTGTGTTGCTGATGCTGCCATTCATAGTGACATTTGTGGCATACATGGGGAGTCAGAACGGGGGAAGAATAGGGACAATGAGTTTAAACGAACTTGGTATCAATGATAACTTCAGACCTTAGAAAAATGCTTTTTTTTTTTTGGCCAGGAGAAAGGAAGCTATTAAATTGTGAATAGATCTCATACAGAGTGTTGAAAATCAACATGAACTGGGCAATATTGCTACAATCACTTGGGAAACCATGGCAGTTGCAAGGGCCTCCTGTTGCTGCTAACAAGAACAATATGGTTCAGAGTCAGTGCGAGCCATCAGCCAGAGCCAAGGCCATGGTCACAGGCAGCACTGGGCCCTGTAGACAGACAATGAACTATGGTGCCTATCAAGGCCTTGCATGAACCATATTCAGCAGAGGGTCAAGGACTGATTTTGAACGATTCCTTCCATACTCATGGGGTTTAGCAAAATCAGGAGCATCCTGTTCTGATCCAAACTCCCTTTCCTTCGATTCAGAAGGGAAACCTCCGTCTCATGATTTCCAACATTATTAAAGCAACGCTAGGAAGAGGTGAGTTTGCCATTAATATTGTATCTCTTTCCATGGGTGTTCTGAAAGTTTCCATGAAGCCTTTGTCAAGGGTGAGCTTTTCAAAAATTAAAATTTTTAAAAATTCATGTGAAGGTGAAGGATGAAGCAAGATAAGGAAGTTCTTATCATCTTGGCAAATGACACGGACTATGCCTATGCAAGAGCAGCCATATGGTGGGAAGGAAGAAATTGTCTTCCAGATGTTTTATCTGCATAACATGAGAAACTTCTTTGATTGAATTTTTCACTTTTCATTCACATGGTTGATGTTACAGACCAAGCCACAGATATGGGAATATGAAAAAAAATGAAAGGTGTGCAAAAATACATCGTCGAAAATGCTTTTTGATAACAAAGTTCCCCTTTAATATCTTAGAATTGTCTCCCAAGCAAGATTTGATGGGCTTCGTATTTATGTAGGACATACATTAGCATGTTTTTGACCTTCAGAAGCTGCTAACATCAATGTTTAAAAATCAAAGAGGAGAGAAATGAAGACGGAAGTTTGAAATGTCCTCATCATAAAAAGCTTGTTCCTGGTGGTTGTTTTAGGAAATAAGTAGTTAAACCAAAGTAGAAGCTAATGCAGAAAAACTAAGATTAAGGGGAAAAAATCATGAAGTCAGAGAAAATGCACATACCAAAAACAAGTAGGAGAGAGAGAAAAACAAATATGATAGCCTTGAAAGGTCTGAGGGTTTGAGATTGTCTTAGTCTGTTTTTGTGTGTTGCTGTAAAGGAATACCTGAGACTGGGTAATTTATAAGGAAAAGATATTTATTTGGCTCACAATTCTGCAGGCCATGCAAGAAGCATGGCACCAGCATCTACTTCTAATGAGGGCCTCAGGCTGCCTCCATTCGTGGCAGGAGGCAAAAAGAAGCCATCCTACAGGGACCACACCGGGAGAGAGGAAGCAACAGAGTAGGGAGGTGCCAGGCTCTTTTTCACAACCAGCTTTTGCAAGAATTATTAGGTTATTAAATATGAAATGTCCGATTTGGACTCAAAAATTTAGTTTATTATATCTCAAACAAGAAGCAATACAATTAATCAAAGTATGCAGCTAAACTATCGACACAGTTTTGCCATCTTAATGGTAGCTTGTTTATGCCAGCAGCAAAGAAGGCTGGAGATCAAGTGGCAATAAAATCATGAAAGGCATTTTCCACAGCTTGTTGAGCACTGAATATTTTTCCTTGCAAGAAGTGGTCCAAAGCCTGGAAGAAATGGTGGTCAGTTGGTGCAAGGTCTGGTGAATACAGTGGATGACAGAGGATTTCCAAGTCCAGCTGCTGTAGTTTGAGCAGCGTTGTTTGTGCAACATGTAGTCGAGTGTTGTCTTGTAAGAGGATTGGCCTGTCTCTACTGACCAATCTCAGCTGCTTAATCACAAGCATCCTCATCATTTTGTCCAATTGGTTGCAGTAGACAGCCACTGTAATCAATTGACCAGGTTTCATGAAGCTAGAGTGGATAATACCAGTGCCGGACCACCAAATAGACACCATTAGCTTTTTTTGATGAATATTTGGTTTTGGACTGTGTTTCCGTACTTCGTCTTTATCCAACCATTGTGCTCAATGCTTGCGATTGTCAAAAAGAATCCATTTTTCATCATACATAACAATATGGTGTAGAAATGGTTTGCTTTTAGGTCATGACAGCAAATAAAGGCAAGCTTTGAGACAATTTATCTTACAATGCTCATTTAAGAGCATGTGGTACCCATCTATCCAGCTTCTTTACCTTGCCGATTTGTTTCCAATGGTTCAATATTGTTGGACTAGTAACATCAAACCTTGCTGCTAATTCACATGTAGGTTGAGATGGATTTGCTTCCACTACAGCTTTCAGCACATCATTATCCACCTTGGTCTCAGGTCATCCACATGGCTCATTTTCAAGATTGAAATCACCAGAACAGAACTTCTCAAACCACTGATGTACTGTGCGTTCATTAGCCACATCCTTTCCAAACACTTAGCTGATATTTCAAGCTGTCTGTACTGCATTGGTTCCACAACGGAACTCATAGTCAAAAATAACACAAATTTTTGACTTATCCATGGTTTCACAAAACTTCCTCTAAAAAAAACTTTGAAAGATAGTCATAAGCCAAACCATGAGTTTGAAAGAATAAGGATGTACCTTCGCAATAAAAATAAAACAAGAAGTGTCAGAGTGAAATATCAGAGATATCGACTGTCAAACTTAGTACTTAAGGAAACTGGACAATTCATACTTAATAACCTTAATAACAGAGCAAGAACTCACTGTGAGGACAGTATCAAGTCATTCATGAGGGATCTTCCCCCATGACCCAAACATCTCCCACTAGGCCCCAACTCCAACACTGGGATCAAATTTTAACATGAGGTTTAGAAGTTCAACTATGCAAACTATAGCAGAGACCTTCTCATGGACAAATTTGGATTCCAGGCTGGGGAGAATGTATTTACTTCACTAGGCAGTAAGGAGCCATTTAATATTTATTTTTTAATTTTTTATGTATTAGTTGCCAACAACAGAATCTACTTTGCCTAGTCTAAGCCTTGCAAGAGAAGTTGTCAAACAATATTAGGTAGCTTACAGAGTCCTCAGGTGAGCTAAACAGTTGGGCTCCGAAGCTAGGTAGCAAGAGCTGCTGTAGTGAAAACACATACCACTAATACCCCTGAGGGTCCAGAAACTTCCCATACTGCGTTTAAAAGAAGAATGGATCCCTGAACACAGCAACCTCCCCATGTTGCTGACTGTTGGTTCTACATCTCTTGCAGGAACCTGAGATGACTGTGATTTATAGAACTGAAATGATATGCCTAAGCCTTAGCTGCAAGGGAGTCTGGAAATATGAGGCTTATACTTTAGAAAGGCGCGACACAAAATATGGGAGGATGTTCAAAGATCTTGAACAGCCGCGAATGACAAATGTCCAGTATATGAATGATATGACTATAGCTGAGCTTTAGGAAAAGTAATTTGCCATGATTTGTGTAGGAAGGATTGGAGTAAACAAGGCTGGATGTGAGAAGACAGGTTAGGCGCCTATCACAGTTGTCAGGAGAAGCGGTAATAAGGCCTCATCTTGGGTCGTGGGAACACAAGGGACGAAGGAGATTCTGGAATCACTAAAGAAATAGAATTGGCAACATTTTGCAGTGATAGCTGATACCATTAGGAGAGATAGGGCAGTCAGGAGAGGTGCCCTTCTGGAGGGGAGGGTTGAGCCCAGTCTGAACCACATTCAATTCGGGGGGCAGCAGGACACACAGGTGAACAAATCCAGCACATCATGGGGAAGAAAGAACGGGATCTCCAGAGAGAAGATTCTAGAGACACAGATATTAGAGGCAGCTACAGAGAAATGACAGTTGAAAGAACAGGACTATGAGAGTGTAGTTCAAAGTTGGGGTTTTCATTTATCTTCAGAATTGGGGTTTTTTGTGTGTATGTTGTGTTCCTGGTCATCTGCTGTAATGATTTGAGATTTTAGCCCAGAGCCTTTTTCCCCCAGAAAAATGGACCAATTGAAGTTCTACTCTCATCCAAATAGCACATTCTTTTCTGTTTTGAGAACTTTATCACCTGTCTTCAAACGATTCCCCTATTCTTTATGTAAGTGTGTCTTAGGGGTTTAAGACGTAATTTTTGCGTCCAGGTGAAGGAGAGTATCATAAATAAGGCAAACCACGGCTGTTTTCATTGCAGGCATTTTTCACCTGCTCTAACACTAATGACACAGGCAGTAGGTCGAATGTGTCGACGTCACAAGAGAAAGCTGAATCTCAAATCTGAGCAAGTCCGTCTGAAAGGAGAGGGAGGGGCTCGTCTCCACGTATTTAGGCCCCGTCCTACATTGCCATTTTCCAGTCTTCTAACAATGAGGCCTCCTCTGGGGCCCCAGAGAAAGAGACCCTCTGGACAGTGAATGGGAGACTTGTTACCCACAAAGAGTAAACTAAGAAGTTGGGACCAGCATTTTCTTATAAATCAAGAGAGATTTTTGTTTAAAGGACAAAACTGTCTCAGAGCAGCCTGAGGCGCTGCGCAGGGATGGAGTCTGTGCCACCTCCTCCCCTCTGATGTGGATGGCCAGGCTCACGGGACGGACCAGGGTCTGGGTCATGAACACCTCAGGAAGGATCCAGAAGCCAGCCTCACCTTGGAAAATGGGAGCCAATCAACTGCTCTGGGTCATCAGCTTGTGCACAAAGTCACAAGTGCCCTCCTTCCTTCTGAGAGTTTACCGCCTGGCATGGAATCCCTTAGAGGACGCCAGAGAGACCAGCCTACACCACAACTGGATGTCCTGACGCAGAAACAACCCTCCCGATGTGCCGTACAGTCTGCTTTCTGGAAAGTAAGAGGATCTGCCTTGCCCGGCAGGGAGCAACTACTGACACCTGGTCCTTGAGACCAGCGGGTGCTGCTTCTCTCCACCAAGCAATCTAGTCCTCGCCACATGAAGTCGGTTTCAGAACTCTGTCTTCCCAGAGAGCATCAGGAGAAACAGGGCACTATTATTTACTAATATAAATATTATTTAATATCTTGGAGCACCACAAATGTGCCTTATTGTGAACAATAACTAATATTGTTTCTGCATCAGAGAGAGTTCTTCACCCAACTCGAAAGACAATAGAACCGCTCAGGTGGGGCAGGGTTGGAATCTCCTTCAGGGGTGGGACACTGATCAGGGCTCAGGGTCAGGGCTGGCATCTCTGCTCTGGCTAAAACGCAAATTGTACACTTGTCTCTGTGAGGTGGGCGTTTTGCTGTCAGAGGTTCTATGGATGGTTCCAGATGTGGTAACAGATTATTAAAGGGAAAAGGAAAGACTTGCTTGGCAGAACTTTCACTTCTCAAGTGTTGACCTGGGTTTTAGATTTTGCAGCTATAATTTCAGAGGATGTGGGACTCCCATAGAGGCTGTTTTGGAGGAGTAGGAAGGCAAAGGATGAGAGGCTGTGGACTCAGTCCTCGGAGCCGCAGGCAGGTGGTAAGAGAGCTGCAGAGCACCGGGAATAAAGCAGTTAGTGCGGCAGGAATCAGCACGAACCATTTTCCTTCCAAACTGGGGCATATTCTCAGACAGGCTTTTCTGGAGGTCTCTAGGGGCCCAGCAATGGCTGCATTAACTCCTTGGCACTGACAGGGCACTTTGAGCTGTGACTCACTGTGCTTCTGTCCAGCATCCCTGTGGTAGACAAAAAATGTGATGTTCGCTGCAGAAACCTTCAAAGTGTCCCCAGCGGTGGCAGTAAATCCAGGGTCAGCTTTTCTGCCCCTTAGGCACTAAGCAAGCCATATAGCAAGGGAGGGTCTCGTGGTCCCCAAGTAATGAAATGTATCCCAGGCTGTGCATTCAGAGGAAAGATTACAAAGGGACTGAAGGTGTCAGAAGAAGACAGGAGTGAGACAAAAACGCAAAAGGAAAGTCATGGGGGCTCTAGGACAAGCTCCAGGGTGGTAAAGCCCCGCTTGCTGCTCCTTGCTTCACGCCAGCCAGAATCCTAACAAAATTGTCTACTCACCAGCCACTAAGCAAATATCCCTTCATGGTGGTCTAGTCTGGTCCCTAGGTGGAAGTAGAGAGAATAAGACAAAGGATAGGATGACATGAGCCCACTGACCTTTCACCTTATCCCATATTGAGGGTGGTCTGATTCTCAGTGGGCTTCAGAAAAACCTCGGTGGTCTAAACACATTTCGGGGCTTCCTCCTACCATCCAAGGTTTGCCTTCTTGCCAGAACTGGCTGCAAGTCTCACCTTCACGCACGTCCTTCTTCCTCTGAGGGGCCGCTGGTAATAGCATCCTCACAACTGCAGAGGATTAACAGATCTCACCACAGCCCAGCGACTAGTTAATATCATCCTCACGTTCTTGCTGGGGAAGCTGAGGTCCAGAGAGAGGTTAGGAGACTTGTCTGACATCATACCATCTAAAGAAAAATCATGAGCATCTAGCATTTATTGAGCACTTACTACCTTCCAGACAAGTGCTCTATTTGGACTTATTATTTCTTCCTCATAGCAAACCAGTGCTGCAGGTATGTCATTGTCCGCAGGGGACAGATGAGGAGGCTGAGGGCATGCACGCATCTCGCCCCTGGCGTCGGCCAGCGTGGGAGGCCAGCGGTGCGTGAAGCAGGCAGTCTAACTCCACAGCCCGCCCTCTTCATGTGTCTCTGCCATAGCTAGAAACTGGCAAAGGTAGAATTTGGAGGGCATAGACCCCCTTTTCCACCAGGCCTGTGCTGCTTAAATTTGAATATACACATTGTGCATTTATCATCTTGTTGTATTGCAGATTCTGAGCTCACAGGTCTTACATACGGCCTGAGGGTCTGCATTTTTAAACAGGCTCCCACATGACACTGACACCGAGGGTCCACAGACCCCACTGTGAGTAATGATATTCTGTACTATAGAGAGTTTTTATTGCTATTCCCACTGCCAAAATCCCTTGCCCCCCACCCCTACGCACACTGCTGTCCTCCCTACTTCTGAACATACCTGTTCCGGGGTTGCATCCACTAGGGCAATGGCCCTTTACCAGGAAGTAATATAATAATAATTTAGGGAGCTCTTTCAACACAGAAACAGCCTCACCTCAGTTGTGGAGACTGATTCAGTACACAGTATTGGGAGTCGGGCTGGGGTAGGTAGCACAGAGTGAGTCTCGGCCCTTTGCAGTGTTAATCAAGCCAACCTCTCTCATATACTTTCAGTTCACACGTTACCCAAGTAATCTACATACCAAGACCCAGGAAATGGGCTAGCAAAATCAGAGTCCTCCTGAGTGGGGAACACTTCTCCTGAATGGTTTTGTCCCCCACCTGGATAGGTCGACTTCCCTGCCAATCACAGTGTGCGTGCACAGGATTGGCTCTCTTGCTTCCACCCCACCCCCAGTGAGTGACACAATTGCTTGATCGTAGGCTTCCTTCTGCCACGTGTAGGTGTCGCCAATATGCTTAAACAGGAGCCTTCTGCGAAGGATCAAACCACTTCTGATCTAACAAGTACAAGACTGAAGTGGCACAGATGTTTTTTCCCTTCCCCAAGTCCTGAGCCCCAGTAGCCCAGGCCGCTCAGAGCCTTGGCTGAGAAATAGGAATTCTTAGAGGACTCCTTTCACTTTAAGGATTTTCAAAGACCAGCTCCCTATGTGATTACGTTTTCCCCTGATTTTTTTTCCCTACAATTGCAAAGAAAGCCTCACATTGAGAAAAACTAGAAAGGCGTGATTCAGTGATGTCAAATGCTCTCAGGATTCCTCCTTCCAAAGCCTTTGTTAATTGTACCAGTATCTATAGTGATAAATTTAAAGACACAGGAAACAGCGGGATCCCAAAGACACTAGACTATTGTATCGTCCCATTAAGTTGAAACAATGGAGCAGAGTCTTGAGCCTGTCTCCAGGGCAACAGAACATGCCAGTCACAGTCAGGTGGATTTTCTGATGAATTTTTTTAAAAACAGAGTTGCACATACTTTGTCATTTTAAAGACGGGAAAGTTAACTAATAAGTATTTAGGTGCAATTACAAATACTCTGAACCGAAAATATATTTGATTTAATCACCAGTTTTCTGTTTTGGATTTTGTTGATTCCCATAGCAAAATAAAATCTCATACCGGGAGAGAAAAGACCCCATGGAAAACCCAAAAACAGCATATCAGCAAAAAACCGAATTTTATTTAAACATCTATTTTAGTATTTAAATATCAGCACATCGATTAGCAACATAGTATCTGCTGAGCATTCTGACATGTGGTCTTAAAATCTCTTTTTATCCCCATACTAATTCACTTTGCTCTGGGTGTCAGATATGGACCTTCTAAAAAGCCCGAAGCAATCAAATTACAAGTTAGGAACGCTTGCAAATATAGCTGTAAGTAAAGGGCCCCAGCTCTGTCTAGGGGAAACTGCCAGTGAGACCTCTGCCTCCCACTGGGGACTCTGCCCTCAGCTTCTCAGTCTGGTCCTGTCGCTGTCCGCCCACGTGGCCCTCTGCACTCAGCTCTGATTCCTTGCCATCAGTTCTGGTGCATGACCACTCATTTTGGCAGCGTTTTTCCTGGCTGACCTCAGCATCCTCCTCTGAATATGATTTTAAGTGCTTGCTCTCCAAACACATTTTCGATAACTAGGAATAAAAAATTCTAGAGCTGTGCTATCCAGTGTGGTAGTCAGTAGCCATATGTGGCTGTTTATATAATTTAAAGTGAAGTCAAATGTAAATATCCAGTTCCTCGGTTGCACCAGCCACTTATCAAGTGCTCAATAGCCACGCACAATGGACAGCATATAGAAGAGTCCCTTCATTGCAGAAAGTTCTATTAAATCATGCTGACTTAGAGATGCTCCTCTGCCTACCCCCAGCCTAAGGGACTGACCAACTTGACTTTAGCACCTTCCCCAAATTCCCGCAATCCAAGTAATGTGAAACTGAAAATCCTGAAGTCTGAAATAATCTTGTTAACGTTCTCCAAAGACAGTTCCAGGAGTGGGTCAGTGTTCCTTCAGATGACTCCAGAACGCATATAGCACCACTCTGGCCATCTGGCTCTCCAAAAACACCTGGTGGTTGGATCTTCAGTGAAGAACATTTGGGTTTAGGAACTCACAGCAGCTTGGAAAAGAGATTCTAGGAACAGTAGAATTCCACCTTCATTACAACACATTTGGGCAGAGCCAGAGTATTTTATTATAATGGTTTGCTGTTTATGTGCCTCTTTATTGATCAAGGTGCCTAACATTCCACCATTAGAAGTTCATTCCTTTGGGTTTTACAGGTATCTTCTTTGTTCTGCATACTGGGAGAGAGTATATAGACTGTACTGGTTAGGGCAGAGAGAGGGAGAAAGAGAGATGTGTGGGGTATGGAGATGCTCAATGTCAATGCTGTCATTTGGCTTACTTCCTGCCCCCTAAAAATAGCCCCATGGGTGAGAGAGCAAGAACAAGGCTCTGTAGCCCCCCGTCATATATCATACATCATATCATGAGAAGCTATTTTTAAATGTTACTCATATATACCTAATATAATGCTAGGCCCATAGGTGCTCACTACATACCTGATAAGTTAACTATAGGTAGTTTTAAGAATATTTTAATGAACTAGAATTAGAATTTAATGCATTTGAATCACACTGAATGTGTTCATCCATTACAAATTTAAAATTAATTTTTAAGTACCCAAAGCAAGTTTTAAGTACCCAAAGCAAGTTTTCTCATGTATTTTTGGCTTAATAAATAAAAATCATTCCGTCCATACCCGCCACCCCAAACAAAACTTCTTCGTTTTATTCATTCATTTGTTTATTCATTCAATAGCAATTTTTGTGTACCTACCTACTCACAGTCTCTGCAGAGGATACGAAGTTGAGTAACTCCCCTTAATCTGGAAGTTTGGAAGGTAAATATTGCTAAAAGAAAAACTTCAGACAAATTAAATTTAACACAGTTTAATTGAGCAAGAGACAATTCAAGAATCAGGCGACCTCTAGAATCAGGACAGGTTCAGTGAGATTCCGGGGTGGCCAAGCATCTGTCTGTCTGTCTGATGCACAGACAGTGGAAGTGAGGTACCGAGAGAGCTGGGTTGGTTCCTGCTTGGCATTTGCCTGATTGGAACCTGGCTTGAACAACTGGCTGCCCGCAAGTCACTGCAGTTTAGCTGCTGTGATTGGCTGAGACTCAGCTATTTGTTACCAAAGTATACTCCTAAGTTGGGTTTTCAGGTTCTTTATGTCCTAAGTTAGGTCACAGTTCTTTAGGTAGGATTTGTATGGAGACTTCTAAGGCCCAAATTTAGTTTGATTTAACACTATGCAATTCCAATGTGGACCTGCAACTTCTAGAAGAAAAGATTCCTGGTCCTTGATACCTCTGATTTCCATACTCCATCCCACGTTCCTGAATCCCAGGCTGCCAGTTAAACTTCATCTTGGCTGCCTAATTGAGGAAACCCTACATAATAGTGGCCCACACAAGACAGAACTTCATTTCTCTTTCAGATACAAAACCAGAGTTGTCCTCCAGGACGAACATGGTGGCTCCTGGTCTTCTAGAATCCAGGCTTCTTCTGCCTTGTTTCACCAACCTCAGTGCATCACTCCCGGACCTAAGATTTGCATTCTACGTGACAGAAAGAAAAGAAAAGAAAGGAAGAACGTTCCCTTACCCTTTTAGGAGGGTTCCTCTTAATCGTACTGGGCAGAATTTAGTCCTGTGGCTGCACCTAGCTACAAAAGAAGTTGAGAAATTTCATCCTTTTTTCATCAGGCTTCAGATACAAAAGTGAAAGTCTGGAGTGGATAGAAGGGTAGATGCCTTGCAGGCTCTGCCGCCTACCACATGCTGTGCTTAAGGCATTTAAGGCACTGTCCTACTCTGAATATACTACATACAGATGCGAAAGTAATAATCCATGCCCTCTGATAATGGAAACAAAAGCCCTTAAGCTCAAATGATACTCACATCACCAACATTCTTTCGATCACATATATTGCAAAGAGCTAATCTCAGCTTTTGAATGCTTGCTTGTTACCATAAAATAGGAGTAAAATTGATGTCAGTAGGCATGACTATTATAAACTTTCATGTATATTAAGACAAAACCCTTGCAAAGGCAATAACAAAGCTATAAAGCACTAAAGCTATGGAATTAGAACATCTAAGTTTTTACATATGAAAGAAAACATTAAATCGGTCATATTGACCATGGTATTTTAAATTTCCAATTATCCTGCTAATTGCAAAATCTTAAAATAGGGCATGGAAAATGGGGAAGTAAATTAATGTTACCATGAGGACGCTAATTTTTTAGACCATAACTTTGAAATAACTCCATGTCTTTAGTTTTTATGCATAAAAGGAAGAAAGAGAGCGGAGTGGAAATGCCAGAATGTGTTACACAGTAACAAAGTCCGAAGAGACTTTGATGTTAATACCTGGCAAAGTTAAAAGAGGACCAGTTCAAACCTCACCTGCTGCTAATACTCAATTGGGGATAATTAAACCACCATCGGGTTTCCCAAGTAGAAGAACAGACACGTTTTTTCATGAGAAGAAAAGTGCTTTTCTACGTTCTGCCCAAGTAATACCCAAACACACATGAAGAACTTCTCTTTAAATTGTGACTTGCCAAAGTTAACTGTTTGTAGCCAGCGTTTCACTTGCCTTCGCCCTGGTGACTAATGTGAGATCTGGATCCGACGCAAAGTCCATGCCCCTGTCCCCATTGTTTCTGAGTTCCTGGAGTACCTCCATGTGCTCATGAAAACGCCAAGTGAAATTTCAGGAGATGGCCGCAGTGTTGTTTCTTTTCTGAGGCTTCCAGGGGTCCTGGCCTTCTCCTCTGGGATGGACTGCCAGGTCCATGTGTGCCCTGGCTCCCCTTGCCACGCTGCCACCTCTGCTGGTCCCTCACAGGCTCCCCAGTCTCGTGCCTCATTGACATAAATGATAGATTTCTGGCTAGTACTTGCTACAAAATCAGAAGAGACACTAAAGTATGCTGCACCGCAACAGTGGAACCAGCTTATATGGGAGCTATGACCCTGTGGCAGAGACTCATGTCTCCCAGCATCCTTCCTCCCCTTCTTCCATGGTAATAGAACCCCTAATTTTAGCTGTGCACATGGCCGCCCAAAATAAAGACACACTTGCCAGCTTCTCCTGCAGCTAAATTTAAGAGCATATGTTCGAGTTCTAGCCAATAAGATATAAGCAGAAATGGAAGGGAAGGATTGTACCCTGTGTTTCTGCTTCCACCTTTCTGTTGGTGAGAATTTAAATGCAATGACTGGAGCGCCAGCAGCTATCTTGAGCCATGAGATGACCTAGAGGATGGAAATTATGCATTAGACAGAGGAAAAAAACAGAGTTGACAGAGTTTGGATTCCTTTACACTATGGAGTATAATCTAGTTTAGAACTAACTGCTTCTGAATTTACGGAACGTAAGAGAGAAATAATTTTCTTTCTTGCTGGCTTGAGCAAGAAATGTTACATGTTAGTTACAGCCAAATTCAATCCTAACTACATGCTAAAAGCAGAGCTAGCCATAGTCAAAATAGTGACTGGATGAATTAGTTTTCCATCTTGTAAGTCTTCTTTTTATGTAATCCTCCCAGAGCCCTTTGCCCTCTGATGTCCTTCAGTGTAACTCCCATGTTTGACAATTTTCTAATCGCTTGTCTTCTGTCCAGATTGGCACAGCCTATATCGCATTCCTCTGGGATCTGACAGATGACTGGCGAGGTAACGTGACAAAATCTATACTAAATTGTAACTGGAAAACAATGGGTGTTCTTATTCCAATATAGCATTGTAACAGCGGCTTGGGTAACTAGACCCAAGGAATGACTAACACGGGCACCCTGGCAGGTAATTACAGCAGGGATTTTCAAACAGGCAGGCTTATTGACATTTGATATAAGAAATACGGCTCTGCAGACTGTCAGGCAGCCCGAGTTTACATACATAGCATGTCAGATTCAATTAGGATTTCCAGATAGTTAACTCAACTTTCTCCTTCTGTTGCTTACCAGCGCAAAACCATACCCATGGTGTTCAAAATAAAATGCATGGAGTCTGGTAAGAGGAAGCATGGAAGTTGACAGTTTGAAAACTTTCCAAGTTTCTAGAAATGATATATTTTAAAAATATTCTTACCATAGAAATTAGAAACAATATTTGAAAAAGACCCTCATGCTCAACATAACAAGGAGTATTGAGAGTCTTAGGCTTCCCCCATAATGTCCATCAGCTAGCTCTCGACCACTCAAAACAAGCACACAATCTCAGTAAAAACATTATGCTCTATGGGAAAACACTGCCTGTAGACATGTCCCCTGACTCCTGGTCCTTCCAAGAAAACTGTGACCCCTGACACCCTTCCGTTTGGAAATTACGAGGCTACCACTGATTGACACAGTATCGTCTTTCTTACTTGTTCATTATCAAAGCCAAATCTACTAATTATGGGTGAACCGGTATGGTTTGTCGTTATTTCAGTATCTTATACTGACGGACTTTTCTCTTAAATCTTACAACTCCTAGCCTGCTAACAGGCAGGGAAGTACAGATAGAAGGAAGTTCAGGGGACCGCCTGGGTCATCAAATACTGCCTGAATAAACATCCACTTTTTCTTAGCCTCACTGGCCTCCCTTCCAGTAGAAACACAGTAATTTGAGCCTGTGTTCTGGATCCCGAGGCAACGGCTTATGGAAGACGTGCAATTGTAAACCAACTTCCTTAAAGATAGCAGTGCCTGGGGAATTAGGGAGCAAGTAACCTCACGCTAAACCTTTTCTCTTTCCTTTCAGCACCCTTCTGTTATTCATCTGTTCCTTTTCCCTCTGTCCTTCGTGCCACTACTATTATCACAGTGGACTCCTGGCAAGGAATGAGTTAAAAAAAAGTTGTTACCCACAATTAAAAATATGTGTATGTATATTTTAAGCTACTTTCCCCCTCTTCTCATTTTCACTTTAAGAAGTGTGCCTTACTGTGTAAGTGCTGTTGCTTCAAGCCCTTACCCCCTAAGCTCACCACGTCAGAATGAACCTTCCTGAGCTCCAAGTCCCTGACGCGCGCAGTGCAGACCGGGGGCACACTTTGTGGGGGAGGATGAGGCACCTGCCCGGTGGCTGCCACGGGTAACTGGTAGTCTTGTGGGAGACGACAGAATGGATGAAACAGTGAGAGAACAATCCGACTGTAGATAACTAGCAATGATGTCATGCTATAAGTCAGTTCTTGAAATAATGACCTACATGCCTAAAAATAGAGCTCAGGTGAGTAAGGAACTACGTGGGTAGAGAGGTATAGGAACAGGAAGGGTTCAGAGGAGGAGATGTGAGCCATGCCGCCTTCAGGAGCTTTCAAAACTGCTAAAGGCAGATATTTAGGTCAGAACTTAATTCCATTGCAGCTCTTTTGTGAATTTTCAGTTTTGAGGCATTCGGCACTGGTTACAAGGAAAAGGACTCTGATGTGTGCCCCTTGTTCCTTCTCTACGAGTAGGAAAGCCACTCAGGTTACAGCGCAGGAGTGACCCTTAACCCTCTTCTGGACCCACCTGAGAAAGGGCCTGGCGTGTTCTTTGGCAAAATCCTTTGGGATGCAACGATAGGAAGGAAAGAGAGACACTTCCACTAGAAAGCTATTAGAGGAAAATAAGTGAAAATGAAATGAGGTTTTACTCTTACTTCCAAGACAAATTGTGCATATATAATGTCTAATTATAATCCTTTTGTAAAATGAGCAATATTTTAGATGCACTAAAGTCAATATTTAATTACTCATGAGTTCAAAATAATTTGCCCTTTGCAAATGTAAAATTCTTGCCACTAGAAAGAAAAATCCAGTCTAAAAGGACTAAGATTTTGCTTCTAATTCTACATTTAAATAAAGGTTGCCTTTAAACATCGTTTAAATTGTTGGGTTTGTTAATTTATGCCTTTGTGTTAAATAAAATAGAAAATGCCCAGCATACTAGCTGGCCATAGTATGTGGTGTTAAAAAATGTTAATTTATTGTTTTTTAAAAACTGTGTAATTAAGCTGTGACCCTCAGTGATACAGGTGTATTGTGCTTTCCAAATTTTTCATTAACTCACTCATCCTGTGTTTTTTCATTTTGATGAGTTTAAAATGCACAACAGGAACTATTTAAAATGTTCAGTTTTTAAATTCTGCTGGACCCTCCCTACAACTCTTTCTTATCTCAGGATTCTGAATTAGAATGAATTCTCCTTTATGTACCTCAGCAACCATATCGTTAGGGACAGAAAACCGAGTGAGAGGTAATGGAAATCAGAAAAACAGAAAGGAGAAAGCAGTTGTAGAAAAACAGTAAGGAGGAAATGGTTGCATAAAATAAAAAGAGGGAACGGTTATTTCAGTCTTAAAGAATGGGGTAATTAGGCCATGGAACACTGACCACCAGTCAGAGAATGGAAAAAACACCATAAACAGGTTATGGCACTTTCCCCACCACACGTACGTTAGAAAGAATCACTGAAACATAACCTTTAAGTCATATCCATACCTGGGAAGAATTCAGTCCCCAAAGCAGTGGCATATGGATATGAATAGTTATAATTAATCTTTACCTAAACATAAAGCATATAAAAGGAAAAAAGTAGGAGTAGAAGTGTCTTCTCCACTCGCAGGGACAATCCCATTTCTCCTTAGGAAATGTACTTTAGCTTTGCACCTTTAAACTTTACTCGCAATAAATTCTTCACACACGTTTGCTGAGTGTCTGTCATCTCTTACTCCATCCTGCGGGCCAAGGCTTGTGATTCTTCCAAGCCCAGAGCCCAAGAGTTGGGGCAGCACTTCAGAGTTCAGCCATGAACAGGACTGTGACATTATTATCTCAGCCAAGATGTCTGATTTACAGTTTATAATCATTTCCCCATGTTGAACAGGTCTTCATTGACTGACAAACCATTCTACTTCTCGTAGGTGGAAATGTTTTAGTGCATATGTAGTGGATGTCTGTTTTTCCTTCTTTTTTAAAGAAACCGCTGTTGACCCAGTTGATATCTGTAACAGTTGGAACAGCCTATGTAGTTCAGACTTTCTTTAGTAAGTGTTTAGCATCTTTGGCCATTTGCAGGACCTTGCTGGCTTTACCAACAGAAGGACTCTTGGTATAAATTAAATGTAGGTAAACCAAATTGTTTTAAATGCAACAGGGCTTTCAAACAAATCCTCTAGTTGCTCCTTTGCAAAGCAAAAGATCTTCTTACAAAGCCAATAATTACTTCCTAATGCATGGGTTTTATGAATTGGGAATTTAATCCGTTTGGTTTGCTTAAAGCAGGTAGACCTTTATTTGCCAATCTGAAGGTTGCTCCTTTGGCTTAATTTTAATTTAAAGAATAAAGGAATCCAGACAAGATCACACTAACTGCACTCTCATTTTGGCAGAGTTGATGATTGCTGTGTAAAGCGTACTTTGGTGTCGGTGGAGGAGAACGTAAGGTGCGGAGGTGGGCTGAGCAGGGCGGGGCCTCGCAGCAGCATGGTCAAGATTGCAGCACAGCCATAGTTCGAATACCTTTGATTTTCCCTTTTAAATCTACCAGGTTGTTTGGGAGATTACACTGTATAAAGACAAGCTAAAACCCAACATTCCACACCACTGAAAAAGGAAGAATAAACCTACAACTGCTTCTGTTCAGAGTGGTAGCAACTAGGGTAGATGGAGCTAGCACAAAGAGATAGGTCGGCGGGCCAGTAAATATTCAAGTTGAGGTAGTAAATCAAAATCACTAGGATGGAAAAGGGCAGAATTAGCGGGAGAAGCATGTTTTTCTAACCTGGAGAATATAAAACTAAAAATAAGACCTCCTTCCTCCCAAGAAGGGCTGGACTGTATCCTTTAAATTTACCCTTCGTGCCCCTGGCTCCCACGCCTCCTTGTATCGCTGCCATCCTATCCCCCAGGGAGGAAAAGAATCTTGCTTTGTCCCTGCCAGACCTTCGAAGCAAACGTAGCCCTTTGTTTCGGAGCTCTTTCTCCTTCACAAAATGCTGATACAGTTTCTACAAATCAAGGATATCTGATGATGGGAGTGGGGGCAAGTTTTGCAGAAAAAGAATTTTCCTTCCTGCAACCAAGACGACAGGATAAATTTAAAGGCATCTCCCCAGGGATAAGAACTGTGCTAAGTTGGAGGCCTAAACCCTATGTACTTTTAGGAGTTCCTTTCCAGCACTCTATGACAAGCAGTGTAGAAATTAGGGGTAGGGGGGAATCTATCCAATCTAAATGCACTGGTCCTCTAGCTGTCTACATTTTTTTCCAAGATTTTTAGCTGAATGTTCTTCAAGGTGATGCATTTTCAAAAGGAAACCTCCAATTCTAACTCTCAGCTCAATCAACCTCTTTGAACTTTGCTTTCGGGTTCTCTGAATGTTCGGTGTGCTTTACTGCTTGAAACTGAGCGAGAAGGCATTTCCGGGGATAATAGGAGGGTTCTGAGCTTTTATGGTTTAAAAGGACACTGTTTTCAGAAATTGTGAACAAGAGCACTATTATAAGCATTTAATTATTTCTATGAATACATTACAAACTCCTCCATCACTAGAATGTAACAACTAAAAACTGTCTTATAATGACATTTAAATGAATTTCATTCCATGAAAATGAGACTTCTAAATCAGACAGGCAAACAATGGCATTCTTTTCTCCTATTGGTTCCTTGAAACTGTTGTTCCATCAAACAGAAGAGGAATGTTTTCCCTGACATGTAAGACATAATATAAACATAACTTTCATGGTAATTTCAAGACCCGAGTCAAGTAATATTACAGGCCAACTCCAAATACTTCAAGGATATTGAGAAATCCCTGAAACAAACAAATAAAAACCTAAATAAAATTTAATACACTTCAGTTAAAAAGACAGATACATGACACGAAGGATTTTTACAGGTAGAAACATAAATTACCAATTATATAAATGTATTTGTTCTACTATGTACATATTCAAAATATAAATTTTTGTCAACTGCCAAAAGCCCCAGAAGCCTGGGGTCTAAATGATGTTAGATTGAACTTTAATTATCAAAAGTAAGACAGTAAACATTTAAAATACATTCAACTCTGATTTTTTAAGAGTTATTTACTTAATTTATGGGCTTTTTGCTCTTCTTTCTGATTATACCTGGACTTTGGGCAGTTGTTCCTTAAGAGCTTCCCAAGATGCTGAGTTTAGTAAGAAGAGGATTTGAAAGTCATATTCAAACACCTATTTCAGCTTACATAAAAATGGTAAATGGCGAGGAGGGAAAAATTCCAAATATATGTATATATATATATATATACACACACACACAGAGATACATATGTTGTGACACAGCCTTATAACGGAACAATTTACAGCCATTCACTATGGTAGTTGCAAAGAGTTGTGATGCTGGCAAAGTGTTTATGCTAGTTAAGAAAAAGGCAAGATTCAAAATTTTATGTATAGCACGAGTTCAAATATTTAAACGTAATTATTAACGGGTTGGGTTGGTGGTAGGGGTTAGGGTTAGGGTTAGAGGTGGGATGTGTTTTTCTGGCTTTATGTCCTTACACATTTTTCTAATAAGGATGTATTACTGTTGTCTTTGTGATTTTTAACCCAGTTTTAAAAGACAAATTTATTTTTATACCTTCTCTGGACACAACGATTCTTAATCCCTTTGTTATTTTTGCAAAGGTTAGAGTTAAAGAAGCCCTTTAGGTATTGTTGTAATAAATGGAGATTCCCAAGGATGACTGTGGTCACAATCCAGTTTCACAGAAAGCGGGGATCAAACGACTACCTGGGCAGGTTTTTGTCTAGATGCAGTCCATCGTACATCGTGTCTGTCTGTTAAATGACTGCCACTGATTATTAAGGGTTACATTTTAATGAGTAAACAAATGACACTCTTTTTATTCCTCCCGGAAAAACCAGATGGCCTAGTGAACAACAGCTTAAAAGGGAATACAGGCAGAAAACGGAGGACAGTTCCAAAAGAGAGACTTAATTTTTTATTTCCATAGAAGCTGAGCATCAGAAGAGACCTCTTTTTTGGGTCAGAGACGTTGAACTGGGAGACCTGCCAGAGCTGGGACTAGAATCGAGGGCCGCAGGAACACTGCTCCGGTATTCAGGAAGAACCGCTTGGCCTGGAACGGGAAGAAGAGTGGGGCTCAACAATACAGACTTTGCAGGAGTTCAGCAGAAATCAGCCAGTAAAAACAGACCCGATTTGTGACTCTGCACAACGCCATCCATGCCTTGGGATCTGAGTCACTGGAACCAGGCTCACTCTATTTTACTACCTATAACCACCTGCCACGGACAGATTGCACCCTCGTCAGTTACCATCAGGAGGAAAGTTGTCATCACCACGCTCGTAAAGCCTGGCCTGCGTGCGTGCTGCTGTCACGACGATGGCCTCCCAGGGAGGAAGGTATGGGCAGGATGAGAGACTTCTGGCCAAGGAGAGCAGGAAGAATTTCAGGCTCTCCAGGAGACAAAAGCAAAGCCGCAGAGCTCTGTGCTGCTGCAGTCTGCTCCAGGATATACCTGCCGCAAGCAGTGATGCTAATTAAATTGACATTCCTTATCGCCACTGCAGTACAATGTATGAGTTTGTCTCTGTAGTATCATCACTGTCTTTTCTGTAATCCTTTCCCTTGTGTGACCACCTGCCATGGCTGCTGCAGGGGGGCAATTTGGCTGGTCCTGTTGACTCTACCTTAAACACACCCAGAATCCAACTGCTTTCCTCCTCTGCTCCCTCCCACCCAGGTAATACAAGTCATTATCATTTCTTACCTAGATGATGCTAAAAATCTCCAGATGACCTCCCTGCTTCTTCTCCATATAGCAACCAGAGTGATTTATGTAAAATGTCAACCAAACGTTGATACTGCCCTGCTTAAGCCCTGCACGTCTTCCCTGTGTATTGACATCAACTCAAACTCTCTGCCAGGCTTCCAAGGACCTGCATGAACTCTGACCTCTCTGAGGTCATCCCATGCCTCTCTCTCCTACACACAGCAAAATCCGGGTCCTGGACCTCAGTTTCCCCCTACTTCTTATGTGGCTTTTCTTCTTGCCACCGGGACTCAGCACAAATGTCCCTCCTCAGAGAAGCTTTTCTAATCACCCAATCTAAGTGAGCCTGTCCGGTCACTCTGTCTTCCTGTGTCATTTTATTCATAGCACTTGGTACAATCTGAAGTGGCCTATTTTAGCTATTTATTTGCTTGTGTTTTTACCTGTTTATTTTTTGTCTCTTCTTGCTGGAATGTCAGCTTCACAAGAGCAGGGATTTCTCTCTTTTGTTCTCTGCTGTGGCCCAGTGCAGAGAACATAGATGGTGCTAAGGGTTTGCACCACAGTCGGTGGCTTTGTGTAGTTTTTTATTACCTTTCCCCAATGTGCCCCATTTTTCTGAAAGACTTTTCTTACTGAACGGCATTTATTAAGTTTTTACTAATGTGAGATAATCAATGCCGTTATGTTCCAGCCCAATCCAAGAAATCTGACATTTGAGTCCCCCCTCCCGGGCAGCCTTATCAGTTGTAAATATACAAGTTCTTTTATCTTTTTTAAAGTGTTGAAAGTATCTCAAGGACTCCTCCCTCCTCTCTCTTCCATTACTGTCTTTTCGGATGCCTGACATTGAGAAACTCAAGTGGGAAGCACAGCAGATTAACCTTTAAGGGGTTTGCCACTCTCAGACCCTGTGACCCTTTGGGCACTAGTGTATGTCAGCTGATCAAAAAGCTAAAAATGTCACTGCATGCAGGACCATGCCTTCCTTCACTTACCTGTGCGGGTAAAGTAAATTCAAGATCCACAGCCAGTCTGGTTAGTTGAGCTAAAAAAAACAAAGGCTAGAACAAACACCACCACCCCCTCAAAAACCTAAAACAACAAAAAAGCTAAAAACAAAGGAGACCATCCACTTTAACTTAAGAATCCATGGTGAATTGTCCCATTAAAAAAATGATCTGTTCCAAAAATGGCAGGTCCTTATCCTTGACATGAAAGCATTGTCATATCTTGGAGTCATCAAAAAAGTTTTTACAAGAATGGAAATAAACACACCCATGGTGCTATAAATAAAAGGTGAGCATGGAGCCAGCTCAAAGGCACAGCAAGGCCACTAGAGCACTGAAGGATCGATCACCAAGCAGCTGTTCGGAGACTCACAGTGCTCCCCGACAAGGGAGGTTTAGATTATAATTAAGAATTTTAATTTCATACTTGGCCTCATCGGACTCATCCCTAATATGATTTGTTTGCAAACTT
The DNA here is from genome assembly GCA_004363605.1 of Indri indri. Lineage (NCBI taxonomy): Eukaryota > Metazoa > Chordata > Mammalia > Primates > Indriidae > Indri > Indri indri. Next base: position 9,597 of record RJWJ010011658.1, on the reverse strand, counting down.
GAGCCTCCACACATGTGATTTACCACAGAGCCTGCAACAAAACACCATGTGCCCACGTGAAGAACATACACACACTCAAATCGAATTGGAGTTAAAATTTTTTAAAAGAAGAACACCTCCAACAACAGCAGCAAAATCTTCCCCAGGGTATTTTTAGAATTGTTATTCGGCATATTCCAAAGGAATAACCTTACTGAGAGTAAACCATGTTAATCGAATTATCATGCGGTACAATATAAGGCCAGAAGAGCCACCAGGTGGGGGGCGAAGCACACTCAGGCTTCCAGCAAAATCATCTTTCATTTCCTTCAATGGGCAGCCTGGAAGAACATTTGAGTTTGAAATTTGGCAAGCGCTCCTTTAGAACACTTTAAAAAAGAAAAAAGAGCTTTGGGCCACTTGTTTGCATCCTAACAGGATGGAGCTGGCAAGAGAAAGAAGGGTAAAAAGTCACTAGAGCTGTTCAGGCCTCCAAGTGTTTTAGGGCATCAGGAAATGTGTTTAAGCTTGCTGTTGCTATATACCAAAAAATGCGAGTGGGGTGGTTAGTTTTTAAATATACGGTAAAATTTGATTTCAATTTTTTTTTTTACTACTTCATGATGCAGAGCTGCTGGTAATCATATTTGTATGGAAGGTAGGAACACCCTTCCGGGAATAAGACAAACCCGAGAGTGGATTTGGTGGATAAATTATATCCTTAAAAGAAAGTAAACCCAAAGGCAAACGTTTTATTAAGCCAATAATTTATTTCTGGGACCCTGAAGCTATTTACCTGTTTTTTCTTAGCATGGGTTAAGGAGAGTGGAGCTTATGCTTTTCTGAGGTCTTGATTCAACTCTACATCAGTGAGTTAGTGCGAACAGCCACCTGGTACCTTTTCTAATTGTCCCCTGCCCTTCTCGTTAATCCTTCTCAGAGTTAACCAGACCCAAATCTGAATCACAGTGACCATGAGAAAATTATTTTACTTCTGAATCTCTTTTCTTCATCTGTAAAAATGGGCAAAATGATGTGACTTCACAGGGTTGTTGTAATGATTGCGTGAAATAAAGTATGTGAAGCCCCTGACATGGATGTCACCAGGGGACGGTCAGTGCCATCCGGCCCCCTCCTTTTTCTTTCTCTTCTCTTCTCTTCTTTTTCTTGTCTTGTCCTCAGATCCTCGAAACGACAGATGTGTGATAGGTCCAGGAAAATTTGGGGGGGATAGTCCATGTTCTTTTGCCTTCTGCTGTCTAATTAAAGCCCCATGCAGTATGAAAAATTGCATGAATAAAGCTTTAGCAATTCATTCATTTCCATGCCTTTGTAATTGGTATAATGCTCCCTGGACAAGGTAACTAAACAGGCAAGGTAACTCAGGCATAATAAACAAATGCGAGAGTTGAGAGCTCCGAGGATGGGCAAGGCTAACACCACCTGCCGTGGGCTCTTCAGAGACGCAGCAGAACCCAAGGGAATGGACGTCCTCCTCTACCTCTTGCCCAGGGCATGACATCTGCGTGTGCTGCTGCTGTTTTTCAGTTAGCTTACTCTTTTGCAAACTTTGTCTGTGGGTATACTGCTTCACTCTCTTCCATTTCCCTTCTGTTAATGTTCAACGTGTATTCGGCAAAGCATCCAGCAGTTTTTGGAGTGAAGTGTGCTCTGAGCTCCCTAGAATGTACGGAGAAGTCAACTTTGTTAAAAGATAACTAATAATGGAGATTTCAATCAATGATGGAAATTACTGGGTTAACTATTCAAATCTGCAGACTAGCATTGTGTACATCATAAGCATCACCCAGAATTTCGGGAGGCTGAGGCCAAGGATTGCTGGCAGCCAGGAGTTCAAGACCCACCTGGGCAACATCATGAGATCTTGTTTCTATAAAAAATTGTAAAAATTAGCTGCATGTTGATTAAATTAAAATGTTTATGCACAGCTAAGAAAATAATCAACAGAGCAAATAGACAACCTACAGAATGGGAGAAAATATTTGCAAACTACACATCTGATAAAGAGCTAATATCCAGAATCTACAAAGAATTCAAACAAATCAGCAAGAAAAAAAACAAACAATCCCATTAAAAAGTAGGCAAAAGACATGAACGAAATTTTTCAAAAGAAGATAGGCAAATGGCCAACAAACATATGAAAATGTTCAACATCGCTAATCATCATGGAAATGCAAATTCAAACCACAATGAGATTTTACCTTACTCCTGTTGGAATGGCTTTTATTAAAAAGTCCAAAAACAATAGATGCCAGCACAGATGCAGAGAGAAAGGAATGCTTTTATAACTGTTGGTGGGACTGCAAATTAGTACAACACCTATGGAAAACAGTATGGAGATTTCTCAAAGAACTAAAAGCAGACCTACCGTTCAATCCGTCAATCCCACTACTGGGTATCTACCCAAAGGAAAAGAAGTCATTTTATCAAAAAGACACCTACACTCGAATGTTTATTGCAGCACAATTCACAATTGCAAAGATCTGGAATCAACCTAAGTGCCTATCAGTTTATGAGTGGATTAACAAAATGTGGTATATGTATGCCATGGAGTACTACTCAATCATAAAAAAGGATGAATTAATTAATGCCTTTTGCAGCAATTTGGAAGGAACTGGAGATCGTTATCCTAAGCAAAGTATATTAAGAATGGAAAAACAAGCTACACATGCACTCTCTAATAAATTGGAATTAGCGAATGGGCATGCAAGTGCATGGAGGGAAGTAAAAGTAATTGGAAATCAAGCAGGGGGGACAGGGCAAAACCCACCTAACAGGTGCAATGAACACTATTCAGTTGATGGGCACATTTATAGCCCTGACTCAAGCTAGGTAACAAAAAAATTTGTATCCCTTTAATATTTTGAAATTAAAAAAACAAAAGAAGATGACAAAAAATTAGCTGGGCACACTGGTGCAGGCCTGTAGTTTCAGCTACTTGGGAGGCTGAGGCAGGAGGATTGCTTGACCCCAGGACTTTGTGGTTATAGTGAGCTATGATTGCACCACTGCACTCTAGCCTGGGTGACAGACAGAGACCCTCTCTCTGAAAAGAAAAAAAAAATATATATATATATATATACACACACACACACATGCACGCACACACATACATAATATAAAGATAACCTGTTATCACCGTGTCAAAAGAAATTATTTTAACACTCAAAAATTAGGAAGAACATTTTCTCCAAACAAAGGATGATGTTTAAATTGAAAAAAAAAATTGCTTTATGAAAAACCCACTGCACTTTCAAAATTTTTCTACAGATTTATAAAAATTCTATCCTGGATTGGCATTTGGGAGCTTCCAATATTTGGACTTTATTAGAGGGAATGAACTTGGACACAAGGAGGTAACATGGATGGCAATTGGTCCCAGGAAGGATTTGTGAACAAATGAACTAGGTTTGTGGAAAGGGGTATGGAAACGTGGGTGACAGACTCAAGAAATGTTAGAAGGTAGAATCAGTAGGACTTGGATGTTGGGGGTGAGAGATGGGAGAAAGTCAAGGATAGACACAGGAAGAAGCCGGTACAACACAGGAGGAGGAAGAGGCTTGGTGGGGGCAAGTGTGTGATGCTTTAGCTTGTCATGTGTTAACTTTGGAGTCCCCATGGCACATCCTAGTCGAGAGGTCTAATGGGCAGCGGGAGGTATGGGTCTGGAGCCCAGGGCAGTAGCCGATGCCTGAGATGCATAATTGGACATCATCAGCGTCAGTGAGGTCTTGGAAGTCACTGCTGCGGAGGGTGCTCAGAGGGAGCAGAGGGAAGGGGTGGGGGGTGGGGGGTGGAAAGAGGTCCAAACTGGCACCCTGGAGAACATCGGCATTTAAGGGTTAGATATAGTGGAGAAATTAGCAAAGGAGATGGAGAGGGAGCAAAGAGGTAACAGAAAACCTGGATCGGAGAAAACTGTGTGCCCTTTTTGAAAAGATAACGGCAGCATTTCTAGAGTGCCTTATATCTATCAGGCACTGTGCTAAGTGCTTCACAAACTCTATTTCCTCTGGCCCTCACAGCAACCCTGTGAAGTATTAAATAGATACTGTCACTAACCATATTTTATAGTTGAGATGCTCACGTTTTACCCAGATCAAGTAAACGTGCCCACAACGCTAGTGAGTGGTAGAGTCGGAATCCTGTCCTGTCCAGGCTGAGTCAAGAGCTCATCCTAGGGCGAGGGAGTAGCCTACAGTGTCAAGGAATCGGGGCACTGGCCAAGGGTGTCCAAGCCTGAAATGTGTCCATGGTATTTGGCAGTTAAAAATCTTAGCTTGAGTGTCTGGGTGAAGTGTGAAGGAAGGCGAGGAGCAGGAATGCCACGCTGAAGTGGATAGAGCCACCACGTGTGGCATTGCACAACTCCAGGGGGCGCCACTCACATCACTAAAATATAAACCACTCCTGGAGTTGTGCCGTGTACGGCCTGCATAGGATTGAGTGTCGTGCTTGCGATGCACTCCCATGTACTTTGAAGAAGCTCCATGTTAAGGGAAGGAGAAAGTGAGGGTAAGAGTTAGAGAACAGTGCTTCCCAGATGGAGAGATTTGAGTATATTTCCACTCTGAGGAGAAGTAGATTGGTTTGCCCAGGGTAGCCCCACTTACTTGTCCCTAGGGATTAATAATAATGTCTCCTTTCTTCTAATATGGCCTGGTTTGGGCATATATTGTAAGGCTCCCATAGGTAGAAGAATCGTAGGAGAGAGAGAGACAGAAGCTGTAAGAGACAGGAGGATTGTTAGCTGGAACAAGACTCTGAGGGCGTGGCTGGGGGCCGGTAGAGGGCTGGGCCTGAGGAGGGAACAGGATAGAGCTTCCCCTCAAGTAGGAGGGTGATGAGGTGAGAGTAAGTGTGGGCACTAGCAGGCAAGGGGACGGATTCAAATTTGTGAGATTTTCCACTTGACCCTTTTTCTCTGCGAAGGAAATGGCTGGCCGTGAGGTTACAGTTTGAGGTTCAAATTCCCAGGCTCAATTTGCTTTACTCTGGAAGCAGTGAAGCCAACCTTCCCATAAATATGGTTCCACTGGTCTCTATAAGAAAAGGCAGACGAGGTAGGTAGGTCTGTGCTGAGCATGAACGAGTAACAGAAAACACGGGCTTTAAGAGAAGTTGGTTTAGTAGTGTTTCTAGCACACATGAATAGTAATATCCCTTTCCATTATGGTAATGATAACAGTAGCTTATTGAGAGCTTATGATATGCTAGAAAGTATTCTAAGTTTTAAATTTATATGTTTGGATGTAATATTCTAAATGTATGTACATTGCTACTTTTAATTTTATTTTTCATTTTTTTTAATAGATGAGGAAACTGAGTAACTTACCCAAGCTTCCATATCTAGTAAATGACAGAGTCAGAATTTGAATCCAAGGCCCACACTCTTAACCAATATGTTATTTCTCTCTCTCTAATCTATTTAAGTTCATTTCAGACTTTCTCTTTTATCTGTGGCATTAAGTCAAAGGTCGTCACTGTGATCAATTAATCATGTCTGAAAGAGATGAGCTGATAACGTGATATGAAGGCTCCTGGCACGCTAGACCCGATGCCAAGCAAAACAAGGTCATCAGTTCTTTGTATTGTTGCTAGCCCTGTAGGAGAGTCAGGCCCCCAGCTCTCCATCACGTCTGTAATGGGCGTGCTGGAGAAGGCGCATGCTAACTGGATTACTCAGTTTAAGAAACACAGCCACGAAATTCAACCATGTGAGCAGCTGCCCAGTAAGGCCTGACTCAAGATTTGAATCAGCAATGACAGAGGTCACTGTCCGGCTGCAGCCATTCTCTAGTGGTGGTGACCACCCTGACAATGTGGAAGCCTTCGAGAGCAAACTTGAGGCTTTGGAGAAACCTCTCCTTGATTCTTTACTCTGTTCTGTTAAATATTAATATAATGTACGATACTTTTTTTTTTTTTTTTTGAGACAGAGTCTCACTGTGTTGCCCGGGCTAGAGTGCCGTGGTGTCATCCTAGCTCACAGCAGCCTCAAACTCCTGGGCTCAGGCAATCCTTCTGCCTCAGCCTCCCGAGAAGCTGGGACTACAGGCATGTGCCACCATGCCCGGCTAATTTTTTCTATATATTTTTAGTTGTCCGATTAATTTCTTTCTATTTTTAGTAGAGACGGGGTCTCGTTCTTGCTCAGGCTGGTCTCGAACTCCTGAGCTCAAACAATCTGCCTGCCTTGGCCACCCAGAGTATCAGGATTACAGGTGTGAGCCACCGCGCCCGGCCTACAATACTTTTTTGATAAACAGTGCCACTGTCTCCCTTAGTGGATACAGAAAAACACAATTTGAATGTGTGGAATAATTATGGATCAATCAATCAATCAGAAAACTAGAGTCAGAAAACTATATGGCATGAGTATGCTAGAGGTTATTGGGGAATTTATAGTGCATGACACAAGATTGGTGTTAAGGAGAGTTTACTTGCCTACACTGAGGGGAATACAGTGCTTATATAGAATTTAAAAAATTATTTTTGGATAGAGTTTTATTACTTTTGGCATTAAAACATTTTTTTTCATTGAATAACCCTATGATCATGGGCTGATTTCTATGACAATGAAAACCAGGAATAACGATTGTGTTTTATAAATACCAATTTGACAATAAATCCTATACTTATTTGGCTATTTATCATGATTTAACATAAAATTATATAATAATTCAACAATTACATAATGCCACTAGGAATCGTTACGTCTTTTTGTTTCTTGAAACATCTTAGAGGAAACTCATTCTCATGTGCATTTGAAAATTACAAAGAAAATGTGGTTGCTTCTCAAGAAGTTTCTATTTCCTCATTTGTGAAAAAAATATGGTGATGATATTGTCTCTAAGATTCCTTCTATTAATAGCTCTGCCATTGGTTGATCCGGCGACGCTATAGTGCGGGCAAAGTGGGGTCAGGGCAAGAAGAAAGGCATTGGGGAACATCAGTGGGAGACAAAATGCAAGCCTTACTTTTCTGGTGGCCTATGAATTCTTAGACTGCCCAACTCGCATCGTTGTATGTTTGCAAAAAATAGTCAAAAGCATGTTACCATTAAAAAATGTAACTCTTGTTTTTTCAAAAGTGTCTTCAACCTTAACATGAAAACTGTGCCTCTTTCCATTGGCATAGTCGCTTAGTCATGGGAAGGCAATTGACCCAAGCCGTAGATATCACTGCTGTGTAAACCAGAAGCTCATCCCTGACTTGACAGAATCACAGACTGGGAACGGTTTTTTAAAGGTCACATGTTCATCTCTTCAGTGAACTTACTGACAAGATTTTGGGGTGCTGTTCCCCATGGTAAGCTCTGGGGATACAAAGATAAATAAAACTCAGCTCTGGCCCTTAAGGAGTTTACATGCAGTTGGAGACCCAAGGCACAGCTGATGGAAAGACGAGTGACAGTGCACGGGACAAACAGCACAGCTGCCAATCTGCCCCCACCCGGGCCATCCATCATGCATGCAGAAGGAGGCAACACCCAGTTTTGTATTGTGTCAGTTAATTATTTGTAAATAGGAATATGATTTCTAAATTTTAACAAATTATTATTTGTATTAAAATGATCCTAAAACCAAGGGTTTACTCCAGGGCCAAGACATGAGTCCAGAGTTTTCCAGCAATCTCACAGATGAGTGTTCTTCAGAGGGAAATACCAGAGAATGAGGAAGGGCTACCACTGCCCATTCCACCGTGGAGGACCCACTCACCCACCCGCCCCACAAAGGAGAAACGCCCTGGCTACAAGGTGGGCTTCCTGGGCTTAGTCCCACACAAGCCCTGGACCTACCTGTGCCTGCTGCCCTGTTCCCGCTTGCTCAGCATTAGTCCTTCAAAAATGTTTGTTTCCTATGCATAGAAAAAGGCTCAATCTGATAGAAACCATTGAAATGTAAAATGAGCCACCACGAAGTACATTTTTTTAACCTAATAATTCAGCATGCATAGGCAGGGACAACTCCAAATTTTCTAGATATGAAGAGTTTCCTATGTAGTTGGAATGTGTGTATGTGTGTGTGTGTGTGTGTGTGTGTGTGTGTGTGTAGGGGGGTGATTTAGTTATGCTGAAGCTGTGCTTGCCAAGCCAACAATCATTTTTACTTAGGTTGTATCTTTACTTGGAATAGAGGAGAAGAATTAATGATATTGCCGAGAGAGGCTAAGATCTCCCCCAGTCCCTGCTGTGCATGGACACCGCATCAAGGTTACGTGTATATAGTACACACGCAGACACATGTAAGGGCTGGGGGTGGCAGTGGGAAAGTTGATATTCTCCTACACAGGTAGCATTCTTAGCAGACAAAACCCTTTTGGAAAGGAATCTGGCTGTGCAGTTCAAGCGCAAAGGGAATGCTCACAGACTTTGACCCAGAGATAGCAGTTTCTGGACTCTCACCTAAACAAATAATTCAGAATGCACGTTAATATGCACAAACAGTGAACAATTGCAGTCTCTATGTCCTTCAAATAAAAAAATGATTGCATATGACATGTATATGCAATAGAAGAGTGTGTAGCACTATGAAAATGAATAGAAAGATTACATAGTGATTTGTAAAAATAAACATTTTTTAAAAGAAAAAGAATTTATTTTTAATATTTAAAAGAAAAATTTATGCATACCATAAATATGTATACACATGCATACCAATATGTATACACATGCATACCATAAATCATGTATACACACACACGGAAATATACCAAAACCCAAAAATAGGTTCTCTTATTTCCAGAATTTCTGTGATATTGATATTACTCTTTATTTTAAAAATAAAAGAGGAGATACATTTTTACTGTGTTGAATATGTATTATGTAGTAGAATGATTAAAAGTCCTCCTTGCTTTTGTAGAATTTATGGGCAGGAGAGGGTAGCGGAAAAAGCGTTGCATTGGGAGACAGCCCTGAGAGCCCATTAAACTGTATGTTTTCTGATCTGTAAAAAATGAAGAGGTGGGGTTTGATGATCTCTAAGCCCTCTTAAGAGGTTTAAAATTGCATAAATCCAAGAGGTCATGCAACGTGGCAACTGACCCAATACATATAGGCAAAAGGTACTATTGGAGTTCAGAGATCTTTTTTTATCCTATTGTAGAAACAAATCTTACCACGACACTCTCCAGCTTAAAACCTTACAATGGCCCCCAGTTGCTGTCAGAGTGAACCCAAACCGCTCAGCCCAAATGACGACGCCTTTGGTGATTTGCCCCCAGTTTCTCTCTCCCCCACTTTTCTGACCCAGTCCTACCTCAAGTCCCAGCAGCAGCTGTCTGAGGTCAGCCACTTCCCCTCCCTGACCCTCCCTGGCCCACGTGTTCTCTTCCTGACACCCCACCTGTTCACCCGGCCTTCTCCTGGTTAGACTCTACACACCTCAAGGCTGTTTGCTCTGTTTCCTGTGTGAGTTTGAGACCAGCCTGAGCAAAAGTGAGACAAACCACCGGTGGTGTGCGCCTGTAGTCCCAGCTACTCAGGAGGCTGAGGCAGGAGGATCGTTTGAGCCCATGAGTTGGAGGCTGCAGTGAGCTGTGATGATGCCACTGCACTCTACCCAGAGTGACAGAGCAAGACTGTGTCTCAACAAC